>PVJS01040239.1:0-18514 GCA_004027185.1 Glis glis | reverse complement strand
GGAGATTAAGACAAGAAGATCACGGGTTTGAAGCCAGCTTCAGCAGTTTAGCGAGGCCATCAGCAACTTAGACCCTGTTTTCAAATAAAAAATAAAAGGAAGCCGGGCATGGTGGCGCACACTTGTAATCCCAGTACTTGGGAGGCTGAGACTGGAGGATCCAGGTTCGCGGCTAGCCTCAGCTACTTAGTGAGGTCCTCCACAACTCAGTGAGATCCTGTTTCAAAATAAAGAGTAAAAAATAGGGCTGGAGCCGGGCGTGTAATCCCAGTACTTTGGGAGGCAGAGACTGGAGGATCAGGGTTCGCGGCCAGCCTCAGCGCTCTCTCTCTCTCTTTCTCTCTCTCTCTCTCCCTGTCTCTCTCTACCTAGTGAAGCCCTCTGCAACTTCGTGAGACCTGGTTTCAAAATAAACTATAAAAAAATAGGGCTGGGGGTGTAGCTCGGAGGTAGAATGCCCCTGGGTTCAATCCCTGGTACCGCAAAAATAAAATAAAATGAAATAGGGCTGGGGGTATAGCTCAGTGATAGAATGCCTCTGGGTTCAATCCCCAGTACCAAAAATATAAAAATAAATAATAAAAGTATTCTTCCCACCCCAACTCATGCTTCCATTTTCAAAAATACTTGTTAAAAAAAATTTTTTTTTTGCGGTACCGGGGATTGAACCCAGGGGCGTTCTACCTCCGTGCTACACCCCTGGCCCTATTTTTTTATACTTTATTTTGAAACCGGATCTCACGAAGTTGTGGAGGGCCTCACTAGGTAGAGAGAGAGAGAGAGAGAGAGACAGGGAGAGAGAGAGAGAGAGAGAGAGCTGAGGCTGGCCGCAAACCCAGATCCTCTGGTCTCCGCCTCCCAAAGTACTGGGATTACAAGCGTGCACCACCACGCCCGGCACTTATTAAATTTAATAGTATAACAATGAAAGTTAAATTTCCACCTCAGCCCATTTCTCTCTTTTTTTTTTTCTTTCTTTTTTTTGGCGGTACTGGGGATTGAACCCAGGGGCATTGTACCTCTGAGCTACGCCCCCAGCCCGATTTTTTATTCTTTATTTTTTATTTTAAAACAGGGTCTTGCTAAGTTGTGGAGGGCCTCACTAAGTAGCTGAAGCTGGCTGCGAATCCAGATCCTCCGGTCTCAGCCTCCCAAGTACTGGAATTATAAGCGTGCACCACCATGCCCAGCTGTGTGTGTGTGTGTGTGTTGATGGGGATTGGACCCAAAGGCATTCTACCTCTGCGCTACAACCCCGGTGCCCTATTTTATTTTTTATTTGGAAACAGGGTCTTGCTAAATTGCTGAGGCTGGCTTTGAACCTGCAATCCTCCTGTCTCAGCCTCCCAAGTACTGGGATTACAGGTGTCCGATACCACACCTTGCTGCATTTCAACTTTTTTTTTTTTTCAGTGCTGGGCATCAAACCAGGGCCTCACCGATGCTAGTCACGTGCTCTATCACTACTGAGCTACCCCAGCCCCACATTAAACATTTTGATCATTATTGCCCTTTAAAGCCACTTTATAGCCGGGTGTGGTGGCGCACGCTTGTAATCCCAGTACTTGGGAGGCTGAAGCAGGAGGATCTCAGGTTCGCAGTCAGCCTCAGCTACTTAGTGAGGCCCTCTGCAACTTAGTGAGACCCTGTTTCAAAATAAAAGAATAAAAAGGGCTGAGGGTGTAGCTCGGATATAGAATGCCCCTGGGTTCAATCCCCAGTACTGAAAAAAAAAAGAAGCCATTTTATTTATTTTTTGTGGTACTAGGGATTGAACCCAGGGGCATTCTACCTCTGAGCTACCCCCCCAACCTCTTATTTTTTATTTTTGTTTATTTTCCCTTTGGTGTGTGTGTGTGTGTGTGTGTGTGTTTTAGTACTGGGAATTTAACCCAGGGCATTCTACCTCCAAGCTATACCCCAGTCCTATTTTAATTTTTTTTTAAACAGAGTTTTGCTAGATTGATGAGAGTCTCATTACTTGTTGAGGCTGGTCTCGAACCTGCGATCCTCCTGTCTCAACCTCCCAAATACTGGGATTACAAGCATGTGCCACCACACGTGGCTCCCAGCAGAATTCTACCTCTGAGCTATACCCCCAGCCCTTTTTTTATTTAATTGATTAATTAATTAATTTTACTGGGGATTGAAGCCAGGAGCATTCTACATCTGAGCTACACCCCCAGCCCTTTTTTTGTTTTGTTTTGTTTTGAAATGGTCTCACTAGATTGCTGAGAGTTTCGCTAAGTTGCTGAGGCTGTCTTCAAACTTGCAATCCTCCTGTCTCAACCTCCCAAGTACTGGGATTACAGGCATGTGCCACGTAGACTGGCTGGATTTTTTTTTTTAATTTTTGCAGTCTTGGGGAATCAAACCCAGGGCCTGAGGGTTTGATTGGGGGTTCAATGGCAATCACTTTTATATCGATGTCAGGAGTTAGTACTTTATTTAGTCCACTTGACTATGTCAGAGGATCGTCCTGTGTGTTGTAGGATGTTTACGAAATGCCAGTAGTATTCCTAAATTGTGACAACCAAAAATGGCTCCAGACATTGTCAAATATCCTCTGAGATGTAAAGTTACTCCTAGTTGAGAACCACTAGGGAAATCCCAGAGTACCAAGTGATTTGCCTAAGGCTGATAAAACTCCAGCTTAGTGGCACCTTGAGACAAGAACTTAGGTCTCCACTATGTTTGAAAATTGAGCCACCTGTAGTCAGTATTTTTTTCAAGTGAATACCATGTGCCAATCATAGAATGCCTTGAGAGCGCAATGTCTAATGGGGGAAGTCAGACATGGGACAGTTTCTGTACAACATGTTTAGTCCTGTCCCAATCGGAGGACCAAAGTAGCATTCCCTAAGGGGATAAGCAAGACAAAACTTGGCTGACCTTGGCCTAGGATTCTGAAAAGAGTAGCAGTTTTCCAGGTGTGAGGAAGGCACAAACAGTACAAAGAAGATTAAATCTATATATTTAATTAAATTTATATATTTAATTAAATTTATATATTTAAGATTAAGTTTATTATATTTTCCAGAGCCAGACGTGGTGGCACATACCTGTAATCCCAGTACTTGGGAGGCTGAGACAGGAGGATCGCAGGTTTGAGGACAGCCTCAGCAAATAGTGAGACTCTCATTAACCTAGCGAGACCCTGTTTCAAAATAAAAAAAAAATAGGGCTGGGGGTGTGGCTCAGAGGTAGAATGCCCTGGGTTCAATTCCCAGTAACACACACACACACACACACACACACACACACACAGAAATATTTTCCAGCAGAAGAGGGCCTTGAGGATGAATGGGTAGAAGAGGGGAGACAAGATAATGATAAATCTGACTGAGGGCTCAATCGCAATGATATTTTATTTATTTATTTTTACTTCATTTGGTGCTGGGGATTAAACCCAGAGGCATACCTTCAAGCTATACCCCCAGCCCTATTTTCTTATTTATTTATTTTTTTTTTTTGAGGTACTGGGGATTGAACGCAGGGGCGTTCTACCTCCGCGCTATACCCCCGGCCCTATTTTTTTTTTAATGCTTTATTTTTGAAACCAGGTCTCACGAAGTTGCGGAGGGCCTCGCTAAGGAGAGAGAGAGAGAGAGAGAGAGAGAGAGAGAGAGAGAGAAACAGAGAGAAACAGGGAGAGAGAGAGAGAGAGAGAGAGAGAGATCGATCAATCGATCGATAGCGCACGCACGCATGCGCGCTGAGGTTGGCCACGAACCGGGATCCTCCGGTCTCTGCCTCCCAAAGTACTGGGATTACAAGCGTACAAGCGTGCGCCACCACGCCCGGCTCCTATTTTCTTTTTTTGAAACAGGGTCTCACTAGGTTGCTGAGAGTCTTGCTAAATTACTGAGACTCATCCTGAATCCATGATCCTGCTGTCTCAGCCTCCCAAGTACTGGGAGGCAATGGCCTTTTATACCAATGTCAGGAGTTAGTACTTTATTTTGTCCACTTGATTATGTTAGGAGATTGATAGTCCAATGTAATACTCTTGGTGCTCATATGGCTGCCAAGAAAACAAAATTTCTAACTGACCACTAATTCTTCAGACCCATCCCTCCTGCTCCCTCCAGAGCCTGCTTAAATTGTGTGCAATTTTTGTGTGTGTGTGTGGTACTAGGGATTGAGCCTAGAGGCAATTCTACCTCTGAGCTAACCCCAAGCCCTATTTTATTTTATTTATTTGTGGCACTGGGGATTGAACCCAGGGACATTCTCTGAGCCACACCCCCAGCCCTATTTTTTATTCTTTATTTTGAAACAGGGTCTCGCCAAATTGCAGAGGGCCTCACTAAGTAGCTGAGTCTGTCCTCGAACCTGTGATCCTCCTGTCTCAGCCTCCCAAGTACTGGGATTACAAGGGTGCGCTACCACGCCTGGCTTCTATTTTATTTTTCATTGTGAAACAGGGTCTCAGCCAGGTGTGGTGGTGCACGCTTGCAATCCCTGTACTTGGGAAGCTGAGACAAGAGGATTGCAGGTTTGAGACCAGCCTCAGCAATTTAGTGAGGCCCTCAGCAACTTAGTCAGACCCTGTTTCAAAATAAAAAAATAGCCGGGTGTGGTGGCACATGCTTGTAATCTCAGTACTTGGGAGGCTGAGACAGGAGGATCACAGGTTCGCAGCCAGCCTCAGCTACTTAGTGAGGCCCTCTCACCTAGTGTAACCCTGTTTCAAAATAAAGAATTAAAAGTAGGGCTGGGGATGTAGCTTGGATGTAGAATACCTCTGGGTTCAATCCCCAGTACTGCAATAAATAAATAAATAAATAAATAAATAAATAAATAAATAAAATTAGGCTGGGGGTGTAGCTCAGAGGTAGAATGCCCCTGGGTTCAATCCCTAGTACCACAAAGGAAGCGAGAGAGAGAGGAGAGAAGAGAGAAGGAAGGAAGAAAAAAAGAAAGAAGAAAAAGAAAAGAAACAGGGTCTTGTCAAGTTGCTGAGGATCTCACTAATTTGCTGACTGGCCTCCAACCTAGCTAGGATCCTCCTGCCTCAGACTCTCAGTACTGGAATCACAGGTGGTTTATCTGCAGTTTTTCTGGAAAGCCACTAGGTGGGGCCCTTGCCCATTGCTTAGGGAGCTAGACTTTATTTATTTATTTATTTATTTATTTATTTATTTATTTATGGTACTGGGGATTGAACCTACGGGCATTCTACCTCTGAGCTACACCCCCAGCCCTGTTTTATTCTTTATTTTGAAACAGGGTCTCACTAAGTTGTGGAGGGCCTCATTAAATTGCTGAGGCTGGCCACGAACCTGCTATTCTCTGGTCTCAGCCTCCCAAGTACTAAGATTACAAGTGTGTGCCACCACGCCTGACTAGACTAGACTATTTAAAGCTTTAGTCCTTACAACCAGCTCCATTCAACAAACTACAAGATCGAAGCTGCTCCTAGGTGTCCCCAGGGCTCTTAGCAGAGTGAGAACCTACTGTGAACATCTGGACACAGAGAATGAAGCAGACCCTCATTTGAAGCTCCTTGGTTCTAGAAAGTAGTGAAGGGAGGCCCTTATGGTCTTTTTTTTGGTACTGGGGATTGAACCCAGGGACATTCTACCTCCAAGCTACACCCCCAGCCCTAATTTTTATTCTTTATTTTGAAACAGGGTCTCACTAAATTGTGGAGGGCCTCACTAAGTAGCTGAGGCTGGCCGTGAACCTGCGATCCTCCAGTCTCCGCCTCCCAAGTGCTGGGATTACAAGCATGTGCCACCATGCCCAGCTTCCTCCTGGTCAGTTACAGGCAGCATGGCTTGTAGAGTCATGATGCTCACCATGGAACCCCCAGCACTTCCAGAGCAAGGCATAAAGAAGGAAAAGAAAGTGATTACCATGCCGGGCCTTGTGGTGCTAGTTTGTAATCCCAGTACTTGAGAAGCTGAGATAGGAGGATCACAGGTTCAAAGCCAGCCTCAGCAAGTAATGACTCTCGTAACCTAGCAAGACCCTATTTCAAAATAAAAATAAAATGGGGCTGGGGATTTAGCTCGGAGGTAGAATGCCCCTGAGTTCAATCCCCAGTATCACAAGAAAAAAAAAAAAGAAAGAAAGAAAAATTCATCATGCCTGCTGTGGTGGTGCTTGCCTATAATCGCAGTACTTGAGAGGTTGAGAGAGGGGGATCACAGGTTCCAGGCCAGCCTCAGCAACTTAGCGAGACCCTCAGAAATTTAGTGAGACCTTTTTTTTTTTTGGTGGACCTGGGGACTGAGCCCAGGTGCCAGCACTATTTTTTTTAATTTTTTATTTTGAAACAGGGTCTCACTAAGTAGCTGAGTTGTCCTCAAACCTGTGATCCTCCTGTCTCAGCCTCCCAAGTACTGGAATTACAAGTGTGACCTACCAGCCCGGCTTAGTGAGACCTTGTTTCCAAATAAAAAATAAAATAGGGCTAGGGGTGTAGCTCAGAGGCAGAATGCCCCTGGGTTCAGTCCCCAGCCCCGCCCCCCCCAGCATCATGCTGCACTTTTATGTTTGTATTTTATATACATGAACAATTTTTGGGGGGTGTAGTACTGGGGATTGAACCCATAGGCATTCTACCACTAAACAACAACACCAGCTCATTTTATTTTATTTTATTTTTATTTATTTATGTTTTTGTGATACCGGGGATTGAACCCAGGAGCGTTCTACCTCCAAGCTACACCCCTGGCCCTATTTTTTATACTTTATTTTGAAACCGGGTCTCATGAAGTTGCGGAGGGCCTCACTAAGTAGCTGAGGCTGGCTGCAAACCCGGATCATCCGGTCTCTGCCTCCCAAGTACTGGGATTACAAGCGTGTGCCACCACACCCGACTTTATTTTTTTTTTATTTTGAAACAGGTTCTCTTAAATTGCTGAGGCTGGCCTCAACATTATAATCCTCCTGTCTCAACCTCCCAAGTACTGGGGTTATAGGTGTGTACCCCAACACCCTCCTAACATACAGTATTTTTTTGTTTTTTTGGTACTGGGGATTGAATCCAGGGGCATTCTACTTCTGAGCTACACCCCCAACCCCATTTTATTTTTTATTTGGAAACAGGGTCTCGCTAAGTTGCCGAGGGTCTCACTAAGTTGCTAAGGCTGGCTTTGAACCTGCGATCCTCTGGTCTCAGCCTCCCAAGTACTGGGATTGCAGGCATGTACCACCACCCCCGCCTCTAACATACAATTTTTGTTTGTTTAGGAGGTGCTGTGTTTTCTTGGCACAGGTGACATGGGGAGAGAAATCTAGAAGGAGAGAGTGGGGGGGTAAAGGAAGCTTTCTGGGGAATCAAGAACATAGTGAAAAGGGTGGCTGGCTCCAGGGACCTTGAGAAGGTGTTCCAAAGGCTGTTTTGCAGAGTGAGACCAAATCACGCCCCTGCAAGCCCAGGCAAGAACTCTGGCTTCTGGAGAGGTCTTCAGAGAACAGGACTGGGAAAGCCGCTCAGGAGCAATGATAGTGAACCTGTAGGGGATACAGCAACTTCAGGACAACAGAAAAGGGACCTGGGATGTTCAGGAAAGTTTCTTTTTGTTGTTTCTTCTTTTACATCCTGTCCTGTGGAAGACAGGAGAGTATAGTGGAAAGGACCAAATGGACCTGTATTTATTTATTTATTTTATTGTTGTATATATATATATATATATATATATTTTTTTTTTTTTTTTTTGCGGTACCGGGGATTGAATGCAGGGGCGTTCTATCTCCGCACTACGCCCCCGGCCCTATTTTTTAAACTTTATTTTGAAACCAGGTCTCACGAAGTTGCGGAGGACCTCACTAAGGAGAGAGAGAGAGAGAGAGAGAGAGAGAGAGCTGAGGCTGGCCGCGAACCTGGATCCTCTGGTCTCCGCCTCCCAAAGTACTGGGATTACAAGCGTGCACCACCACACCCTGCTTGGACCTGTATTTGAATTGCAGTACTACTAGATGTGCCAAACGATAGGCATCTATGCCTGTGTTCCCGGTGCAACCTGTACAGCGTGCAGGAGCCAGGGTGGCAAAAAAAAAAAAAAAAGATCCCACTCTCCAAATATTGGGGACTTAACCCTGTATGGTGGTACATGCCTCTAATCCCAGTACTTGGGAGGCTGAGACAGGGTCTTGCTAGGTTGCTGAGAGTCTTGCTATGTTGCTGAGGCTGTCCCTGAACCTGCGGTCCTCCTTTCTCAGCCTCTCAAATACTGGGATTACAGGCATGCACCACCATGTCCAGCTTATCATTCTTTATGTTAAACTTTCTCCCATATAACCCACTGCATAGTTTCTATCTCCTGACAGTGAGGCAGGAGCCTGGCTATGTCCTTGAAGATGACTCTTGGCTAAAAGCCTAGGGACAAGATAGGAGAATAAAGCTTTCTTCGCCAGCCCCCCTTTGGGGTACACAAAGGAGAATCTTTCCCAGCAGCTAAGACCACAACATAAGGCAGCTAAGTCCAGCAAGATGGTGCCACCCAGTTCCAATCACATGGAGCCCAAGATGGCACTGCCCAGTCCCAACTACGTGGAGCCCAAGATGGCACCACCCAGTCCAGGCCACATGGAGGCTAATACAGGAAATCTAGCTCAGGAAGTGGAAATGAAACCTGACCCGAGCCCTGCATTGGTACCCCTGCCTGTTATCGATCCAATCAAAACCTGTCTCATTGTGGCTGTATAATCTGTATGATAATGTGATAATGCCATTCAGGACTCAGATCCGGAGTTTTGCTCACTGAGCCTTCACCAGTGAATAAAGAAACCTGCTTTATTATACTCCGGCCTCTGTCTCTTGTTCTCCGTGGACCAAGCCTCTTGCAACAGTTTGGCAAGCCAGTTAGGAGGCACTTTTGGGCCGGTCTGGTCGTAGATGGGACCCAGGGTGCTTTGCCACCTCCGGTCTACGTCTTGGGAGTTGGCCTTCCCTGTCACAGATGTCGGTCCACTGAGCGCACCGTAGGCCTTTTTGCCACCGTGTGGGAGACCTTGTCCAGAGGTGGTCGACTCCAAGACTAACAACAGCCACTGAGGTTTTAGGCCAGAGACAGAACATTGTCCAGCGCTGATGTCTGAATCACGGTAGGCTGCCCCAGGGCTTGGTCAGGTCCCGCTATCAAATAGTGGAAGACAGGGCTGATCACCTCCTTGGGAATTCCCCGAGTAGTGTCCGAGGGACATGAAACCAGAATTCAGTTCAGGATTCAGGTTGGGTGTGTGTGAATGTTGAGTGCAAGTGTGTGACTGAGACGGACATTGAGGTCAGACTCCTGTTTGCACCTCACAGGGCTGAAGTGAGTGTTGAGTCCACTGCCTGGATCCAGGGCCATCCCGTAATGGCTAAGTGGCAATCCAGCAAGGACCTAAAAGTCTTTGGTCTGACCAGATCGGAGGTTGATACCAATTTGCCTATGCCAAGGAACAGCTGAAATACCTCTGCGAGGGGGACGGCTGGGCATGGATGAAGCGAGTGCTGTCTGTTATCTGTTTTAGGCATCCCAGTACTAATCCGGACTCTAGGCAGGAATGGAGGGAAACAGAGTAAGCCCACTTCCCTAGGCCTCATGATCAGAAATTTTGGAATGGCTTATACAGGTGATTGTGGATCCAAACTAACCTCAGGAAGGTTGTGCACTCTGTGCAAAGTAAAATGGCCAACCTTTGGAGAAGACTAGCCATCAAAAAGTTCATTAGATCCAGGCATCATCTGACACATTTGAGATCAAGTCACAGGCATCCCAGAACGGTCATATATTTCTTTTTTTTTTTTGCGGTACCAGGGATGGAACCCAGGGGCGTTCTACCTCCGCGCTACACCCCCGGCCCTATTTTTTATCCTTTTTTTTTTTTTTTGCAGTACCGGGGATTGAACCCAGGTGCGTTCTACTGCCGCGCTACACCCCGGCCCTATTTTTTATCCTTTATTTTGAAACCGGGTCTCACGAAGTTGCGGAGGGCCTCACTAAGTAGCTGAGGCTGGCCGCGAACCCAGATCCTCCGGTCTCAGCCTCCCAAGTACTAGGATTACAAGCGTGCGCCACCACAGCCCAGCTACAACAGATATCCTGAATTAGAAACATCATACCCCCTCTTTTACTGAGAAGCCACAGGCCCTGGCCGACCTCCTCCAGTCCATCTTCCAAATGCACAACCCTACTTGGCCTGATTGTCACCAACTTCTCCTGACTCTTCTCAACCCTGAAGAAAGACGCCATGTTCTGCAGGTAACAGCCCACTGGACTGAGGAAAATGCCCCAGCAGAAGCCCCAAACCCCCAGGCTTATGCTAAAAAATGCTTGCTGGCAACAGACCCCCAATGGAACCCAAATGATCCCAGAGACAAGGCAAAACTAGAGGCATACCGAGAAGCCCTCCTCCAGGGACTTTGGAAGGGTGGCACCAAGGCTACCAATATTGGCAAGATTGGGGAGGTCCTTCAGAAGCCTGATGAGAGCCCGAGTGCCTTTTATGAGCGGCTCTGTAAAGCTTACTCCATTTGACCCTGAGGCATCTGAAAACCAGCAATGGTTAACACCGCCTTCATTAGTCAGAGTGCTAGTAACATCCATTGTAAGCTACAGAAGCTGGAAGGATTTGTAGGAATAAATGCGTCCCAACGCCTTGAGATAGCAAACAAGGTCTTTGTTAACTGACACATCGAAGAGAAATGGAAAGCAGATCGGAAAATGGGACAAAAAGCTGACTTCATCACAATGATGAGGTAGAATAGAAGAGATAAAATATTAGGCAGAAAGGAGACAAATTGGGAAGAAAAGGAAAATATAGTTTTCTTTTTGCGGTACCAGGGATTGAACCCAGCGGCATTCTACCACTGAGCTATACCCCTAGTCCTATTTTTTATTCTTTATTTTGAACAGGGTCTCACTAAGTTGTGGAGGGCCTCCACTAAGTAGCTGAAGCTGGCCACGAACCTGCTATCCTCTGGTCTCAGCCTCCCAAGTACTGGGATTACAAGTGTGTGCCACCACGCCTGGCTGAAAATATAGTTTTAAAAATCTAAAATCCTTATCTTCGGCAGGGCTTGCCCGGGACTTGCGAAGAGCCAAACCCATATCTTTAAAAGCACAATGGGCCGGGCGTGGTGGCGCATGCTTGTAATCCCAGTACCTGGGAGGCAGAGACCGGAGGATCCCGGTTCGTGGCCAGCCTCAGCTACTTAGTGAGGCCCTCTGCAACTTCGTGAGACCCGGTTTCAAAATAAAGTATAAAAAATAGGGCTGGGGGTGTAGCTCGGAGGTAGAATGCCCCTGTGTTCAATTCCCAGTACTGCAAAAAAAAAAAAAAAAATTCCTGAGGCAACTAGACCCCAGAGAAGAGTATCACCTTTTGTTAGAGCCTGATTTCCTAGGAAAAAGGTCTCAGAGGGTTGCCTTGTACCCCACCTTCCCAGACTCTGTGTCTCTGGCTTCCTGGGATTTATATCTCATGGAATTTATACCTTTTGCAGCCTAAAGCTTCAAAGAGGAGGCCGCCATCCCGTTGTGCCCCTGACCAGCCCCTCTGAGTGGGCCTATAAGAAAAAGGATTTATTAGATTGGAGAGGCTTTCTGTTTCTCACTCTCTGCAGCAGCTCTCTGTGCCCCTCTAAGCCCCTCTCTGCCACAGCTCTCACAACCTTGAGATGACCCGCGCCTTCTCTGAACTTGTATTCCCACCTTTCTTGAATTAAACCTATGCCTTTATCTCTATTTTTTTTTTTTTTTTTTTTTTTTTTTTTGCTGTACTGGGGATTGAACCCAGGGACATACTACCTCTGGGCTACACCCCCAGCCCTATTTTTTAATCTTTATTTTGAAACAGGGTCTCACTAAGTTGCAGAGGGCCTCACTAAGTAGCTGAGGCTGGCTGCGAACCTGGATCCTCCTGTTTCAGCCTCCCAAGTACTGGGATTACAAGCATGCGCCACCACGCCCGGCTATGCCTTTATCTCTGATTGGCATGTGCTGATATTATTTTTGACACAGAGCCAAAAACACACAAGAAATCATCCTGTCTTCCCATGACAGCAGCAGCATGGAGTGCAGCACTCCGTGACAAGCCAAACCAAAAACCAACTAGTCAAGGGCCCCCTGTCCCTGACGCCTAGGGCCACCAAAAGGAAACAGGGCTTCTCTCCACTGTGACCAAAATGAATTCTGCAAGGAAATTTGGCACTGGGAGAACGAATGCCCTAAGAGAGGTCAAGGGTCCCATGAGGAATCATCAGCCCCTTCCCCAGCTCCTCTTCTGGCAGGTGGCCAGGCTGGCTTGTTTGATGACTGAAGGGGACTGGGCCCAGAAGCCCCCAAAGGGCCCATGGTCTGAATGACAGTAGGTGGAGGGGGACACAATCTCCAGTTCTTTGTCGACATCGGGGCATAACATTCAGTGGTAACCAGTCCAATAGTCCCCCCTCATTAACCAACATGTCAACATAATTGGAGAAACAGAAAAAAAAACCCAGAAGATGTTTTTCACCCCCTGCAAGTACACCCTAGGGGAAAGAAAAGTTATTTACCAATTCCTATATATGCCAGACTTTCCAGTTCCACTGCTGGGTAGGGACCTCCTTAGCAAACTCAGAGCAACCATCACTTTCTCAGAAAAGGGTAAATTGAAGTTGTCAGTGCCCTCTCAGCTGATTTGCTTCCTGAAAATGCCCCAAGAGGAATAATGGAGACTATTGGAGGAGCAGAAACCAGGGGGCTCTGTCAACCCAGAGGTAGCAGTCCGGTGGCCCACTGTATGGGCCAAGGATAATACACCTGGAATGGCCAGATTCCAGGCACTGGTAGTCATTAAACCTTGCCCTGATGCCCCACCAGTGCGGTTATGGCAGTATTCAATCCCCCGACTAGCCCTAGAGGAATCCAGCCCCACTTAAAGAGACTTCAACATTGTATTATCATGTCATGCCAGTCCCAGTAGAACACTCCTCTCTTGCCAGTCAAAAAGCCAGGAACTGAGCCGGGTGTGGTGGTACATGCTTGTAATCCCAGAACTTGGGAGGCTGAGACAGGAGGATCCGAGTTCGCGGCCAGCCTCAGCTACTTAGTGAGGTCCTCTGCAACTTAGTGAGACCCTCTTTCAAAATAAAGAAAAAAAATAGGGCTTGGGGTGTAGCTTGGAGGTAGAATGTCCCTGGGTTCAATCCCCGGCACTGCCAAAAAAAAAAAAAAAAAGCCAGGAGCCCAGGGCTACTGGCCAGTTCAGGACTTGCGAGCCATCAACCAAGCCACTGTCACCCTACATGATACTGTGCCTAACCCATAGACAATCTTCAGTGTGCTCTTGGCCACCGTGACCTGGTTCATATGCCTGGACCTAAAAGATGTCTTCTTCAGTATCCTTCTGGCTCCTATGAGTCAAAAACTGCCTTTAAGTGGGAGGAACCAAAGGCTGAAACCAAAACCAGTTCACCTGGACCCAGTTGCCTCAAGGATTTAAAAACTCACCCACCGTTCTTGGAGAAGCCCTGGCCCATGACCTCAAGTCTTTTCCTTCCCTCAACTTGGGCTACACCCTCCTTCAATATGTTGATGACCTCCTTCTTGGACATGAGACTCTTAAAGGCTATGCCAAGAGAACAGGCCAGCTGCTCACCTTCCTAGAGCGCAGTGGTTATAAAGTATCTAAAAAAGAAAGCCCAGGCCTGTCAAAAAAAAGTGAAATATCGGGGGTTCACCATCCAGAGAGAGGAAAGATTATTAGGGACAGGATGAAAAGAAGCAGTCCAAGCTATCCCAGTGCCCACTAACCAGGAATTTCTGGGAGCAGTCGGGTTCTGTCACATCTGGATCCCAAACCTTGCTGTCACAGCAAAACCCCTTTACAAATCTACAAAAGGGGGAGATAAAGACCCCTTTGTATGAAAAAAAGAACAACAGGCCTTTCAGCAACTCAAAAGGCAACTGCTGACCACTCCTACCCTGACCCTGACTTAAAAATGTTTGTCAAACTTGGGCATGGTGGCACACACCTGTAATTCTAGTACTTGTGAGGCTGAGACAGGAGGATCGCAGGTTTGAGGACAGCCTCAGCAATTTAGTGAGGATCTCATCAACTTAGTAAGACCCTGTTTCAAAAATAAAAAATAAAGTAAGGCTGGGGGTTTATCTCAGAGGTAGAATGCCCCTGGGTTCAATCCCTAGTACCAAAAAAAAAAATTTTTAAAAATTAAAAAGTTCATGGATAGGAACAGTTCCATAATTCAACAGGAAAAATGGCAAACCAGGTATGTTGTTGCAACCTTGGACAAAGTCTTAGAGGCAGAGCCCTTCCCAGCCAGTACATCCACCCAATAAGCTGAGTTAATTGACCTTGCCCAGGCACTAGAGTTGAGGAAAAGAGCAAGTAGTTAACATCTACAGTAACTCTAAGTATGCTTTTTAACTCTACATATCCATGGAGCTCTTTACAAAGAAAAGGGACTGTTAAATTCTGAAGGAAAGGACCTAAAACACCCTCAAGAGATCCTAAAACTGCTTAAATCTGCCAGGTAGAATCCCCCTGAGTTCAATCCCCAGTGCCACAAAAACAAACAAACAAAACTGCTTAAAGCTGTTTGAAAAGCGCCTGTCATGCATTGTAGAGGGCATCAAAAAGACACAAGCTGAGAGATGCAAGGGAACTCCAAGGTTGACAGTAAAGCAAAAAGAGCTGCCCAGATACCCCTTATAATGCCCAACCACCTTCTGGCACCCCTACTCCTGCCCTACTCCTGACCATGTCCCCTCCTATGAGCCCCAAGAGTGGGAGTGGCTAAAAAAGAAAAGGCAACTGAAACCCCAGAAAAATGGATGCTACTGCCCAATAACTGCATAGACATTCTTTACAAGTTGGACCAATTATTGTGTGGGGGGCACATAAATCCACCCACATTAAGCAAGAAAGCCTTAAAAAGCTTCTCGGTCGGTACTATTCTATACACCACTTGACTGACAGCTTTAGCAAAGAAAATAGTGCAGCAATGTGTGACCTGCAGCAGAAACAACCCTAAGCAAGGACCTGATCTTCCTCCCAGAATATAGGCTATGGGAGCAGCCCCCTTTAAAAATGTGCAAATTGCTGGGCGTGGTGGCATATGCTTGTAATTCCGTACTTAGGAGGCTATGACCGGAGGATTGCAGATTCGCAGGCAGTCTCAGATACTTAGTGAGACCCTCTGCAACTTAGTGGGACGCTGTTTCAAAATAAAGAATAAAAGATAGGGCTGGGGGTGTAGCTCAGAGGTAGAATGCCCCTGGGTTCAATCCCCAGTACCAAAAAAAAAAAGTGTGAATTGACTTTTCCAAACTGCCAAAAGTAATAGATATTGGTACTTCCTAGTCATAGTGTCAAGGGAAAACATGATAATTCTGTGGATTCTTGGCTTCTGTGGTGAAAAGAATTTTAGCACGCACCAGTCAGAGACAAAGACAGAGGTTTAATTCAAGAAAAGTAGAGATACACATTCAGGGAAATGCAGGCCATTTCAAGAGTGTGAGAGCAGTGGCAGAGAGACCAAGAGGCAGACAGGCCACAGGATCTTTTACAATCCTTTTCTTATAGGCACCGGAGTGGGGGGGGGGGCTAGGGGCACATGGTGGGAAATGGAGCAACATGGGATGATGGTCTCCTTTCTTTGAAGCTTCAGGCTGACAAAAGGTGAGAATTCCTTTGAGATAGGAATCCCAGGGAGCGGAGGCAAGGAGACAGGGTGCAGGGCAAATGTGTGATTTTCTCTGGGATCCTCTTCCCAGGAAATTGAGGCGAGCAGAGCTCTGACAAAAGGCGAGGGATCTAATTGCCTCAAGTATTTCAGGTATGGAGCTATCCCATTATGATTTAAAAGTGTGGGCCTGGCTTTTGCCTAAGAGCAATTGAGCTCTGTAAAGTGAAACTAAGGATTATGAAGTTTTTTAGATTTTAAAACTATATTTTCCTTTCCTTCCCAATTTGTCTCCTTTCTACCTAAAATTTTATTTCTTCTATTCTACCTCAATAGTTTGCATTCAGACTGGATGGGTAAAAGTTACCCCTGCTGGACAGAAAAGTAACTCAAATCTTACTCAAAAAATCATTCCCAGATATGGACTTCCCCTACACATAGGGTCAGACAGTGGACCAGCCTTTGTTGCAGAAGTCTCCCAAAATGTGGCAGTGGCCTTGGATATCACCTGGAAACTGCATTCCACAGATAGGCCACAGAGTTCTGGCAAAATAAAAGAATAAATGAAAACTATCAAAACTGGGTTAAAAAAGCTAAGTCAGGAAACCAAGCTAACTTGAGTTCAAACCTTACCCTTAGTCCTGTTCAGAATTAGATGTATTTGCACCAAGAGAACAGGGTATTCTCCCTATGTGATAATGTTTGCTAGACCCCCGCCTATCCTCCTAGGACTTCCAGGAAGGCTATATAAAATTTAAAAAATAATTCATAGGCTCATGAGGAAACTAAAAAAGGTCACCCATGACCTACATAAATGGGTGCTAGATACAACACCAGTTAGTTTAACTACACTAGTCCATCCCTATGAGCCCAGAAACCTAGTTTGGGTCAAAGACTGGAATCAGGCTGAGGTAGAATAGAAGAAACAAATTTTAGGTAGAAAGGAGACAAATTGGGAAGGGAAGGAAAGGAAAATATAGTTTTAAAACCAAAAAAAAAAAAAAAAACAGCCAGGCATGGTGATGCACGCTTGTAATCCCAGCACTTGGGAGGCTGAAACCAGAGGATCCGGGTTTGTGGCCAGCCTCAGCTACTTAGTGAGGCCCTCCACAACTTAGTGAGACCCTGTTTCAAAATAAAGAATAAAAAATAGAGCTGGGGGTGTAGCTTGGAGGTAGAATGCCCCGGGTTCAATCCCTAGTACCGCAAAAAAAAAAAAAAAAAGCCAAAAAAACTTCATAATTTTTAGTTTCACTTTACAGAGCTAGTTTGCTCTTAGGCAAAAGCCAGGCCCACACTTTTTTTTAAACATGCTTTATTGGTGCATTGGAGTCTCACATCACAATGAATATCTATTTGATGTTAACATACATGCACACAGCTCTTAGTGTCCCCCCGCCTCCCCCCACCCATATGAAGTACTAAGAATGATGATGGTATATTCTCACATGTACACATTGTTTATGATAGTAATTCCATTGATTCACTTCTTTCTTGCCCTTCCCCTTCCCTTGTACCACTTCCCTTGCCCCACTGAGGGTTCTCCATTATCAACCGGAGTCCCTTGTGTGTCCCCACTACTCACTAGGTTGCACATATTAATGAAAACATATGTCCCTTCTTTTTTTGTGATTGGCTGATCTCGCTTAACATAATGTTCTCCAGATCCTTCCATTTTCTTGCAAATGATGTTATTTTGTTCTTCTTTATTGCTGAGTAGAATTCCATTGTGTGTATTTCCCACAATTTTGTAATCCACTCCTCTGTTGATGGACACCTAGGTTGGTTCCATAATTTGGCTACTGTGAATTGTGCTGCTATGAACATGAGTATGCATATATTACTGTAGTTTTCTAGTTTCTATCCCTTTGGTATGATACAGGCCCACACTTTTAAAATCATAATGGCCTACTTCAATACCTAAAATTCCTGAGGCAATTAGATCCCTCACCTTTTGTCAGAGCTTCAATTTCCTGGGAAGAAGCCCTGCACCCCAGTTCCCTCGGCTCCTTGCCTCCCTTCCATGGGATTCCTATTTCAAAGGGAATTCTCACCTTTTGTCAGCCTGAAGCTTCAAAGAAAGGAGACCACCATCCCGTGTTACCCCAGTTCCTGCCATGTGCCCCTAGCCACCCCCTCTCTAGGGCCCTATAAGAAAAGAATTGTATAGATTCCGGAGCCTCTCTGCACCTCTCTACTGCTCTTATACTCTTGAGATGGCCCTCGTTTTTTCCCCTGAACCTGTATTCCTACTTTTCTTGAATTAAAACCTGTGTTTGTCTCTGATTGGCACATGCTGAAATTCTTTTCACCATGGAAGCCAAGAACCCACAGAATTATTGTGTTTTCCCATGACAAGGCTCCCCTCAAGGCAAAATGGAGAGGGCCCTTCACTGTTATTCTTACCACCCAATAGCTTTAAAACTTGAGGATATTGCAGCCTGGATCTATCACAGCCACCTAAAGCCAGCAGCTCTGGAGACAACAACCACAGAGATGACTCACGGTTTTCCGTGAGCATTCTCTTTTTTATCTTGAAACAGGGTCTTGCTAAGTTTCTAAGGCTGGCCTCCAACCTGTGATCCTCCTGTCCCGGCCTCCCAAGTACTGGAAAGCCAAACAAGCTAATCTTGAAAAAGACTGCCGGAAGCCGGGTGTGGTGGCGCACGCTTGTAATCCCAGTACTTTGGGAGGCGGAGACCGGAGGATCCGGGTTTGCGGCCAGCCTCAGCTCTCTCTCTCTCTCCCTCTCTCTCTCTCTCTCTCTCTCCTTAGTGAGGTCCTCTGCAACTTCGTGAGACCCGGTTTCAAAATACAGTATAAAAAATAGGGCCAGGGGTGTAGCGCAGAGGTAGAACGCCCCTGCGTTCAATCCCCGGTACCGCA
>PVJS01040238.1:0-18538 GCA_004027185.1 Glis glis | reverse complement strand
CACACACACACACACACACACTCACACACACACACACACACACACACACACACAATGGCGAACAGGATGGCAGAGCACATACCCAAACCTGTCTCTGCTCCTTTCCTCGCCTTGCCTTTAACCCTCTAATATTCCTCTTCACCATTTCTAGACAAACCTATCCTTTTCAGTGTTTTAAGTTTGTGTTCATTTTTATCACTGGGCACCTGCCCACCCACCCCCCTCTACTAGCTCTATGACAGCTAAGGAGACGTTTATAAGAAATGACCTCAGTCCAGGAATCAGAGGACCTCCCTGAACCCTCCCTGAATCTCAATGGTTTGACTTTGGGTGAGTTAACGCACCTCTTCATTCCATTTTCCCATCTATGAAAAAGAAGGTACTTGCACGTGTGGTCCTAGTGAGCGTCAAATGAAAGAACATGAAAGACTCGCACAGTACACGGAATGCGGTGGAGACCTGGCCGGTGCTAGCCTAACCCGAGGAAACAGAAGGTTGAGATACTTTAAGACAAATGCTCATACAGAGACTTGAACCTCCCAGGCTTCCATCTCCTCCTTCTCACCCTCAACATAGTCTCCTCCTCCTCCCTCCTTCCCCAGCTACCTCCAAGAACTCCACGTCTGAACACGGCACGTTTCCTTCTACCATGGAGGTCGGTAACTCTCAAACTCGCCCACGTACCAGAAACACTTGGAGAGCTTGTAAAATCAGATCGCTGGGCCCCACCCCAAAATGTCTGATTCCACAAGTCTGGGATGGGGCCCGGGAGGTGGTATTTCTACAAAGTTCTTGAGGGATGCAGATGCTGCTGGTTGGGAACCACGCTTTGAGAAGACTATGCTTCTCCCATGGCTACCTCTGCTCATCAGCCAATCAGAAAAGATCATCCACCCAGTTAGTTGCCCAAGGATGCTCAATAGCCCCCCCAAATCACTTCTGCTGTAGAAGTGGGTTATGGTTCTTCCTACCACCATTTCCCCCTCCAGTTAGTATGAGAGTCAATATAAGTTAGTCGGGTTCAGAGCTGTGTCTACCAATCGCTAGTTGAGGAACCTTGGGCTTCAGAATTTAACCTCTCAGAGCCCGATTTCCTCGTCTGTATAATTACAGACTATCATGCTGACTCTTTAGGACTGTGTCAGGATTAATGGAGATTATGGATAAAATGCCCCGTAGGTATAAATTCTTTCCCATCTCTCCCACACACCTTGATGAAGCCCCTGCAGTATTTGAGGCACCTCCTGGGGACTGGAATGGAAGATGAAGAAGCTGAAAGCCCTCACCTTAGGGAGTGTTAAGGTTTGGGTGTAGAATGTCCCCTAGAAAAGCTCATGTATGGGCAATGCAAAAGTGTTCAGAGGGGAAATAATTGAATCAGGGCTCTAATCTCATCAATGGATATATCCACTGAAGGATTAATCATTTGAATGGATTTGCTGAGTAGTAATTTAGGTGGGTGGGGCATAGCTTGGTGAGGTAATTCACTGTGGGAGTGGCCTTGGGGACTATATCTGTCCCTGGTATCCATCTATCTATCTATCTATCTATCTATCTATCTATCTATCTATCATATATCTACTTCTAGTTGCCATAATGAGACAGTGGTTTCTCTCTCTCTCTCTCTCTCTCTCTCTCTCTCCTTCCAGTTTCCATGATGAGAGAGCAGCTTTTCTCCACTACATGTCCTGCCATTGCAGTTTCTGCCTTGAAGCCAGTCAACTATGGATGGAACCTCCAAAACCATGACCTCCAATAAATCTTTCCTCCTCTAAGCTGTGCTTATCAAGTAGTTTTGGTCACAGCAACAGAAAAGCTGACTGAAATAGAAATCCACATCACAGGAAAAGAGAAGGGCAGTTAAAAACAAAGATGGGTTGCCAGGTATATGCCAGAGATGACTTCTTTTTTTTTTTTTTTTGCGGTACTGGGGATTGAATCCAGGGGCGTTCTACCTCCGAGGTACACCCCCAGTCCTATTTTTTATACTTTATTTTGAAACCGGGTCTCACGAAGTTGCAGAGGCCCTCACTAAGTAGCTGAGGCTGGCCGCGAACCTGGATCCTCCGGTCTCCGCCTCCCAAGTACTGGGATTACAAGCGTGCACCACCACGCCTGGCCTGCCAGAGATGACTTCTTGAAGCCCCCTATGATTCAAGACTAATTACTCTTAGAAATAAATGTAAAATGGAGAAAGCATTCTAGGAGCACATCAATACACAAACATTATAGAACCATATGCTCTAATGCTGCTTTTTATTTTCTTAGCATTAATGTTAATATTTTGCAGAGGGCTTGTCCTTATACTAATAGGATATCATGGCAGTTGCTGGGGCTTGCTTGTAGCATTGTGTGTGTGTGTGTGTGTGTGTGTGTGTGTGTGTGTGTGTGTGTTTTACTGGGGATTGAACCCAAAGGCATTCTACATCTGAGCTACACCCCCAGCCCTATATTTATTATTTTAGTTTGAAATAAGGTCATACTAAGTTGCAGAGGACTTCATTAAGTTGCTGAGGCTGGCCAAGAACCTGTAATCCTCCTGTCTCAGCCTCCCAAATACTGGGATTACAAGTGTACGTCACCACACCCAGCTTACTTGTAGCATTTTATCACCTCTAACTTCCATTCCAAAGTTATTGGTTTTTCTGGTGTGCTTTTTATCACTGGTACAAACATCATCGCCTAATGAATGCTTGGATGGCTTTGTTAAATTATTTCTTTATACTTTTAGTGGGGCATTATAGTCTCACATCATAATGCGGTTCATAGTGATAGTGACACACATGCACACAGCACTTGGCAGGCTTTCCCCCAGCTCCCTCCCCACTCCCCCTTCTCCATACAGGATATTGAGATTGACATTGGTATTCTCACATATGTACATAATGTCAATGGAAGTGATTCCTTCTTTGATTCTCCCTCTCCCCACTACTTCCCCTAGACCACCTCCCTGGTTCCACTTGAGTGTCTCCTCTATTATCTCAAGTCTCTCTGGTATACCGATTACTCCCTAGCTTCTGCATATGAGAGAAAAACATGTGACCTTTCATTTTCTGTGACTGGCTAATCTCACTTAACATCATGTTCTCCGGGTCCATCCATTTTCCTGAAAAAGACATAATTTTGTTCTTCTTTATTGCTGAGTAGAATTCCATAATTTTGTAATCCATTCATCTGTTGATGGACACCTAGTTTGGTTCCATAATTTGGCTACTGTGAATTGTACTGCTATAAATATGAGTATGCATATATTACTATAATATTCTGATTTCAGTCCCTTTGGAAAGAACTGGTATAGAACTAACCCAGAACTGGTATAGCTGGGTTACATGGTGGATCCATTCCCAGTTTTCTGGGGAATATCCATACTGGTCTCCATAGTGGCTGCACTAATTTGCAATCCCACCAACAGTCAGTGTAGAAGAGTTCCTATTTTCCCACATCCTCACCAGCATTTATTGTTGTTTGACTTCTTGATGATTGCCATTCTGACTGAGGTTAGATGGTACCTTAGTGTAGTTTTGATTTGCATCTGCCTGATGGCTAGTGATGTTGAACATTTTTTCATGTATGCATTGGCCATTTGCATTTCTTTTGTGAAGTGTCTATTTAGTTCAATTGCCCATTTCTTGATTGGGTTATTTGTTCTTTTAATGTTAAGTCTTTTAAGTATTTTGTATATTCTAGATATTAGTCCTCTATCAGAGGACTAGCTGGTGGATCGTCTCCCATTCTGTAGGCTCTGGCTTTAAAATCTTGATGGTTTCCATTGATGAGCAGAAACTTTTTAGTTTAATGTCATCCCATTTATTAATTCTGGTTTTAATTTCCTGAGCTTTGGGGGTCTTATTGAGGAAGTGTCTACCTGTGCCTGTATGTTGGAGTATTAGACCTATGCCCTCCTCTAGTAATTTCAAGTCTCTGGTCTAATTTCCAGATCTTTGATCAATCTCAAGTTGACTTTTGTGTGAGGTGAGAGATAGGGATTTAATTTCATTTTTTTACAAATGAATAACAAGTTTTCCCAATACTTTTTGTTGGAAAGGCTGTATTTTCTCCAACATATGTTTTTGGCACCTTTGTCAAAGATCAATTGGCTATAAGTGTATGGATTTGTTTCTGTATCTTCTATTCTGTTCCATTGGTCTATGTATCTGTTTTTGTACCAGTACCATGCATTTTTTATTACTATAGCTCTTTAGTATAATTTGAAGTCAGGGATTGTGATGTCTCCTGCATGGTTCTTATTGCTGAGAATTGCTTTGGCTATTCTCAGTTTTTTCCTTCTCTATATGAAATTTAAGACTGATTTTTCTAGGTCTGCAAAGAATGACATTGGTATTTTGATAGGGATTTTAGTGACTCTGTAGATATTTATTCTTCCCATCCAAGAGCACGGGAGATCTTACCATCTTCTAGGATCTTTTTCAATTTCATTTTTTAGTGTTTTATAATTTTCATTGTAGAGGTCTTTCACCTTCTTGGTTAGATTTATTCCTAGGTTTTATGGTTATTGTGAATGAAATTGTTTTCTAGATTTCTTTTTTAGTGGATTCATGGTAGAAAAGCTACTGAATTTTTTAGATTGATTTTATATCCCTCTACTTTGCTGAATTTGTTAATCAGCTCTAAAAGTTTTTTGACTGAGTTTTTTAGGTTTTCTATATATAGGATCATGTCATCTACAAATAGAGATAATTTCAGTTCTTCTTTTCCTATTTGAATTCCTTTTATGTCCTTCTCTTGCCTTACCACTCTGGAAAGAGTCTCTAGTACTATATTGAAAAGAACTGGTCATAGTGGGCATTCTTGTCTTGTTCCTGATATTAAAGGCAATTCCCACAGTTTTTCCCCATTCAATGATATTGACTTTGGGCTTATTGTGTATTGCCTTAATGATGTTGAGGTAAATTCCTTCTATTCCAATTTTCTGCAGTGTTTTTAACATGAATGGGTGTTGGATTTTGTCAAATGCTTTTTCAGCATCTATTGAGATGATCATGTGATTTTTGTCCTTGGTTCTATTTATGTCGTGAATAATATGTACTGATTGGCATATGTTGAACCAGCTTTGCATCCCTTGAATGAAACCAATGGTACAATTTTTTATATGGTTTTGAATGCATATCACTAGTATTTTGTTTAGAATTTTTGTATCTATGTTCATCAATGATTTTGGTTTATAATTTTCTTTTCTTGAGGGATCTTTATTCAGTTTGGGCACTAAGGTGATGCTGGCTTCATTGAAGGAATTTGGAAGGATTCCATCTCTTTCAATTTCATGGAATAACTTATGAAGTATTGGGTTTAGTTCTTCTGTAAATGATTTGTAGAATTCAGCTGGGCATCCATCTGGACCAGGGCTTTTCTTTGATGGAAGGCTTTTTATTGCTATTTCTATCTCTTTGCTATTGGTCAATTTAGGTTTTCTGTATACTCTTGGTTCAATTTAGGTAGGTTGTATGTATCTAGAAATCTCTCAATTTCTTCTATATTTTCCAGTTTATTGTAGTATAAATTTTCTTTCTTTTTTTTTTTTTTGCGGTACCGGGGATTGAACGCAGGGGCGTTCTACCTCCGCACTACACCCCCGGCCCTATTTTTTATACTTTATTTTGAAACCAGGTCTCACGAAGTTGCAGAGGGCCTCACTAAGGAGAGAAAGAGAGAGAGAGAGAGAGAGAGAGAGAGAGACCGGGAGAGAGAGAGCGAGAGAGCTGAGGCTGGCTGCGAACCCGGATCCTCCGGTCTCTGCCTCCCAAAGTACTGGGATTACAATCATGCGCCACCACGCCCGACTTAGTATAAATTTTCAAAATAGTTTCTGAAGATCCTTTGGATTTCCCCAAGCTCCCACTGGGAAGGTTTGTAAACTCATGGTCTTGATGAGTGCCACTCTGGAAGGGATGAGTTCAGCTGCAGCCGCAGGAGTTCACTGTGAAATTTGGCTGGTTGGTCTGTAGATTCACAGTGGTCTTGAAGAGGCAGGTTGTAGTCACTGGGTTCCTTGCAGGAAGGTCCTGTCATTTCTCTGTCCAAATTCAGCTGCAGCCACAGGAGTTCACTGGGTAGTTTGGCTGGCAGTCTGGGGAGTCACATCTTGAGGTATTCAAGCATGGAGAGAAGAATGTGATTGCTTTTGATGATGGTTTTCTGCAATCATTGACTCAATAAGATTCTGCTTCCTTTTTGCTGGAGGTTGGTCTCTGAGAGCCTCCAGGTCGGGGCAGCTCCCAGCTCCAGCATGAGCTCACCAAGATGGCACTGCCTTCACTCTCCCCTCACCAGATGAGACAAGTGGAGCTCTTTTCAATCCTCTGCTCTCTGTGCTACATCCAATTCCACCACAATTCCACTGTCTTTCTTCTGTTGAGTTCTGACTACTGTTCTTCTCTTGCCAAGAGTCAGTCTTCCTGCTGGCTGAGTTCCGAGTCTCGGAGCAACTAAAATGCGCTGTCTTCCTCTATTTTGCCATCTTTTATCATCCCTTATTTTTAAAATTTTGATACAAGGTCTCACTAAGTTACCAGGTTCTATCCTTGAACCTACAATCCTCCTGTCTCAGTCTCCCAAGTACTGGGATTACAGGTATGCACCACTGTGCTTGGCTACACTAATTTTTATAAAACAAAAATGCGTACATAGTTTTGGTTGAAACATATTTCACTTGTGGTTAGTATATAATGACCAACAAAAAGAGAAAACATCTGGGGTTTATTTTTCCCCTATGCATGATGCCAAACTATACTCTAGTACCTTTCAAGCACTGAAAAAGAAAATTAATTCCAGTCTTTTGGGTACTTAGACTGCAGTCCGATGTGTGAGGAAAATGTCACCCCCTTAATTTGTCTATAACAAATTTGGCTTCTCTCCTGAGCCCCACCCACAAAGTAGAAGAGAAAAAAACTAAATTTTAGTCCAATAATCTCACTTCTAATCCATCCTTTGAACCATTAGTTTAGGTAGCACAGACTCATTTTGATAAGGTCTGCAGACTCCCTTCTTCCCTCAAGTGGTCAGTGGATATATGACTGTGATAGTAGGTCTGGTTTGTCAACTTGACCCTCCTGAGATCACGTGACTTTGGTTGTGTAACAGCGGATTGAACCGGAAGTCCTGCCCTAAATGTGGGCAACAGGGTTCTGATAGGTGCAGGACTTGGATAAAAGACGGAGAAAGCCGCGTAGAAGCAGCCGCGACTCTTCCTGAAGAGAACGCATCTGCTCTCGTTTGAGATCGTCAGTCTGCAATTTTGCATTTCCTTGAGGAAATTCTTGATCTTGCATTTCCTTGATGCAAAATTCTTGATCTTCTGCTCTCGTCTGGGATCCTCAGCCTCCAGCCTTCGAACTGAAGCTTCGCCATCATTTCTCCGAGGAGTTTCCTTGTCTTCATATCTTGGACTG
The DNA here is from genome assembly GCA_004027185.1 of Glis glis. Taxonomy (NCBI): domain Eukaryota; kingdom Metazoa; phylum Chordata; class Mammalia; order Rodentia; family Gliridae; genus Glis; species Glis glis. The sequence goes on along the minus strand of PVJS01040238.1, from coordinate 11,132 downwards.
GACTGAATTGGTGGTTGCTTCGATCCTGGGGCTCCAGCTCTTGGACTGCCCGACCAGCTGCTGATTCCTCTGATTCTTCGCGTGCAGTCGAAACTCGGGACTGCATTGTGAGCCGATCTAATAAATCCTTTTTTTCCCCTTCATTCTGTGAATTCTGTTGATCTGGTGAACCCTGACCAATACAATGACAAGAGACTTGAATTGCTCTTGGAGCAATGGGCAAAGGGGGTAGGAATATGTCTTTGTGTTCTTTGTGTAATGTTCCTTGCTAACTCCCCTCAAGCACCTGGTATAAATAGTATATCCATCTCTTCTCTGCCCCTTCATTCAGTCAGGTCCTGTTGTCCTCTCTAGCTAACTGTTGCTGGTGCTTTGAGCCTCCATAGGACCTCTTCACTTGAAAGAATGGTTATTCTTTAGCATGCTATTTTATATCTCTGTGAGGTTCTGAGGTTGCTGAACTCTAAAATGGGGAGAAGGATAATACCAATAGCATCTATCTCTCAGAGTTGCTACAAGGTTAATTAATAATGACAAAGAATCTGGAGTACCTGGCACATGTACACACTCTGGTTGTGTTTATTGCTATTGCTATTGTTGTTCTAGGAAGGTGTCTAGCCAGAGAGCCAGCTTCCTTCCACACCTCCCACAGGAATATGTGCGAACGTCTGGATTGTATTAGATCACACACCACCCAGAGAATCAGAGATGTAAGCTCAGACCTTGCTGTCAGCGTATGCCATGGAGCTCCTGGTTGTGACTAGTTTCGGCTTAGTAGGAAAACAGGCTGTTAGGTATGACTCTCATAGAATCCCAAAATGAATTAAGGGATAACTCCCACACATCATTCCCTTCCATTTGTATAATCACCACACACAGGTCAAAGCCAGAGACAAAGGGATGGGACTCTCCCTCTGCTGTCTTTTTCTCTCTCACCTCTCACTTTCTTCTTCCTCCCAGGATCCTTCCAAAGCATTGATCAGGAGCTTTTCTTTTACTTTTTCTCCCTGTCTTCCTGTATCATATCTTTCTCTACCAAACTCAAGTTCTTTAGCTGTGCCCCCATAATAAACAGAGTAGAGGAGAGTTTACAAACAAAGAGACCTAAACCAGAAAGTTTTCAAAACTATCATACTCATTGTATTAGTTTATAACTTCAAACACAGCAAAAGCCACCTTTAAGTGGCCAGAAAGTGATGGAAAGAAAAAAAAGTAAAAGAAACTATGTTGGGTTGGGGGCTGGAATTTGGGAAAGAAGCAGGAATCTAGTAGACTTAGCCTAAGGAATTAATTTCCCAAAGAGAAACCTCCCAGACCCTCCCCCAGTGAGATTGGGGGAGGAGGCAACATTTTAACTAGAAATAAAGCTCTGATTCAAGGTAATTATAAACTCGACTTCTCTGGGAAAATTGGCCATAAGATGGATCTTTCAAAACTGTAATGAACAAAACAGGAAACACAGCACCTTAATGAGAAACAGCCTGGAGTCAGGCTTCCTTACAGATACTTTTTGCAGGAAATGCCAGATTTTATAATTCCTGATCAGTGAGCACTTTTCTAAAGGGGTGCCCCCAAAAAGGCCCCCCAAAAGAGACTCCTGGTTCCGTGCAGAGGCTTCCCATGATCTGTCAAGGTAGGTGAAACACACATATAATTTTAAGATCTTCCTAGTCAACACTGTTGATACCATGAAGCAAAATCCACTGTTCTGATGCAAAGGAAGTGCTCTGGGATATCCTCAGGCTACTCTACTAAAATATAAACATAGAGAATATTCCGCAGAATGCATAAATCCAGAAACATAGGCGTCTCCAAACTTAATTGCTGTAACTCACAATAAGAACCACCTGTCAACAAACGGCAGCATCGCTTAACAACCAGACACCACAGATGATGCTTGGGATATGAACTGCACTGTCTCTTCTACTAACAATGTGGCCACAGTGTGTTATTCTGTATTTCCTAGGCACTATGCATGTGTCTGTGCACACACTAAAGAAGTCAAACAGGCTCAGAGTCAGGAGGAAATCTTTGGTAACTCTAATTGTGTTGCCCATTTCTGTTTGCAAGATCATTTATTAGCTACAATTTTATGAAAGTGGCAGGCCTAACTCATTAAAATCATTGGTGTTTTCTAAATGGAAATGGTCCATAGCTGTTTAACAGAAGAAAAAACACCTGGGGGCATGCAGAAGTCTCTTCATTAAAAGAAAATTAACCCTGAATTTGTATGGCTATAGCTTAATAGGCAATAGTAATGCTTGCCCAAAATATACAAGATCAAAAAAAGTAACACATGGCTCGATTATATGTAGTAATTAGCACAAAACTAGGAAGTAATGGAATCATGGGATTTTTGACCTGGAAGAGTTACAATAGATCATCTCATCCAAACTGTCTGGTTTCTTCCTTCTAACCATCCCTGCCCCTCTCCCAATAAACATCCTACAGATGAGGCAACTGAGTCCAAGAAAAAATGTATTCCTTTTCCTAGATTACAAATTTCAATATTATAGCTGAAAGTCAATTCTCGTCTCAAAGCACAAAAAAGATGGAAGACATTCTAGTGTAAATGACAAACTAGAACAAACATTGCATTATATAAGATGAAGAGACTAATATTTTTAATAAATAAATAACTTTTGTAATGGATAAAAAATTATACAGCCCAAACGGAAAACAGAGAAAGGATATTAATTGGCAGTTTTTTTAAAAAAAAATCCATAGGAATTCTTGTTAAATGCTCAATTTTGTTAGAAAACAAAGAAGTGCAAATTGAATCAATAAAATTCCATGCCTGCCTACCCATTGATTCCTTTAAAAGCTAATATTAAGTTATTGTTGAGGGTTATAGAAAAGGGTCCTTTTATAAGCTGTTGGAATTCATAAAAACAGGTACAGCTTTCTAAACAGTGATTTTGCAATATGTCAAAAGCCTTAGAAATATTTATGTCCCTTGCTGTACTATACGAGTGAAGGACTGGAATCGATCTAAATGTTGAATATGGGGATTAGGTAAATATGTTTTGGCACATTTATTCAATTGAATACTATAATAAGTCATAGGACACAATGAATTTAATGTCACAAAGATGTTTATGAAAATACTAAATGATATGAAAAAAGCACTGCATGATTTAATAAATTGACCTATCAATCAAAAATAAAATAGATGCAAAATAGATACTAAAACACAAGACAATAGCATGACGAGTAATTTTCTATCATTATTTTCCATATTTTTAAATCTTTACCAGTGAATATGAATTGCCTAAAGACAGAAAATAAACAAAGTAAATAACAATGAAACCCCCATTAAGACAAATCTGACTTGCTTATCAATGTGGAGGAGGGAGTGTATTATTTCTAGAAACTCTCCAAAAGACATCATTCTATAGTTCAAACCTGAGCAGCCTTGAATTCTGCTTCTGTGAAAATAAAACCAAGAACCAAAGCGAAACAAATAACCAAACAAAACTAACGGAATTATCTTACTATTGCATTTAACCTTTTAATTGGGTGGGAGCAAGTGAACCCAGTGTCCCTTTAAATCTTACGCATCACACCATAACTTCCACTGCAGAAACAGGGTCACTGGTTTAAATCCCTTTAGCACTTGATTAATTAGTAATCAGGACAGACTTGATAGTTTTTTCTGCTTCGGAGCGGGTAATTATCATTCCTGACACAGAATTCAACTTTTGGTAGGCAGCAGGCACACTGCTGTCACCATTATACTCTGTTCTACACTCCAAATTTATTTAAAGGTTTAGTTTGGAAAGAATCCTTGTGAAGATTTTACCCAGAGCAGCCCCTTCTTGGCTCTTTTTTTTCCCCATGATTGGCTCCCTGTGTTTATAGGTGATCTAACTGACTATTTGATAAAAGCCAAGAACTTGTAGAATGATATTATGTAACTCAGAGAGATATTGAACATTTTAAAAACTCAGTCATGATGATAAAAAGGGGGAGGGGACTTTTCAAAGACTACTGTGTTGTAAGAAAGATCCCCAAAGTAGCATAAAAAATCGGGAAAACTGGCCTTTTCCTTTTCAATTTTAAGCCTTATGCCTTCAATGAAACATGCCTACTAAACTGTCTAAAGCCATGGTTTATTAAAGATGGTATTGAAAAAAAAACAACTGTACTAAGTCAACTGTTGTCCACATTTGGGGAATAAGTAACCAAGTTACCAACTATAAAACCACATCCCCGCTGTTAATGCTGGAGGCTGACATAGTTAAATATGACACCCACCCACCAAGAGCCACCTTAAAACTCCTGTCCATGGCAGGGTGGTCAAAGCTGACACAGCCACCCCTTCCTGAATAAATGAACAAGAAGGAGACAGACAGACACGGTGCACCATGGAAACAGCAATGGCATGGATGGTCGCTGACCCCGGGAACCATTCTCAGAACAGAACCCCGCCTTTCATGCTGCACCACCATTTTCTGCCTTCTAGTTAAAATCCTTAGTTATGAGGAGCCAGGCTCAAGAGGCATTTTTTATAAGCAATCAGGATTCTGTGACCCAATAGCTCCTTTACAAGGGCCTACATTCATTGACCCAGGAAATGGTTGCTTCCCATTCCTTCGGATACTGGGGCCCAAAGGAATGGGGGAAAAGGGAGAAAAGGAAGTGGGTATAAGGAAGAAGTAGGGCTTGACTCTCAGAAACAGAAAAGAAGCCCCAGGTCAGAGCGGCAGGGCAGCGCACCAGTGACTCTCCAGGAGTCAGACAATGGTGGGGACATCCTAGCGCTACAGCACCAGGATTCTAAACGTTTGCACAGGAGCATGCTCAAAGAGAATTAGGATAAAATTGCCAGGCTGCCTCAGAATCTGGCAAGATGTTAACAAGGATTACTCTTGAAAATGCTAAGGCAGCTGTTATAAAGACCCGATGGAGGTCCAGTTAGCTTGGGAGTGAAGATACCAGGGAGAGACTGGGGTGGTCAGCTTAGCTGTCAAATCTGTCCAGTGCTCCACCTTCCAGGAACCTCAAGGCGTCCCTGTGAATGGAACTACGTGACTATTATTGATAAATTGAGTCGTGAGGTCAAATGGAGTGTGTCATTTCCAGACCGGAGCATTTAATGGCCATAGGGGGCTGTTCAAGATTTCTTTTGTCCCTTCTGATATGATGGCTGGTCACTTTCCAAAGGAACAGCTACTCCATCAACCTGGGTTCCTAAAGGGTTATGGTGAACTCAGCCCCTGGCAGACTCGCAGTACACATTCCTGAATGAGAAGTAAAACTTGGTTATTGCAAGCTATAAATATTAAGAGTTGTTACTTCAGGGCAACCTGATATCCTGACTCACACACACATGCACACGGATGCAGACATAGCCTAAGAAATCAGATATAAATTATAAAAGTTAAGAAAAGGCACAAAAACCGTTGCCACACTAGAAGAGTTAAAGGCAACCCATGTAAAAGAGACAGCAAAGCAGTCTTGAACTAGCGCACTTTGAGAGAAAAAAAATCCCTTGGATAAATAAAAGAGTGCATCAAGAGTTATAAACTCAATAAACAAAAACAGCCTTGTTCTCTCCAGTTCTTCAGCAAAGTAAAACTGTTCATAGAATAATTTCTATGAACAATAACTATTCATGGAATAATTTCCTTTTCATAAGCACATGAAAATAAGTTCCTTACATATGATACAATGTTCTGTACATAAAATGTACCATCCCATTTTTGACACTACTATCCTTTATCCTCATGAATTACCAACTGAAAGCTATGAAATCATGATTTTATTCTTCAAGCAAAATAAACACAGTTCTAACTGGCTTATCTTTTATCCTAAACCAACTCATTTCTCAAAGAAAAGAAATTAGTTTGGATAGGAGCATGTAAATTTCCATAAAACTTTGATCTCATTTTTCTTTGTTAATAACAAAAAATCCCTATAGATTTTGAGAGGTAGAATTTGTGCTATTTACATTTTATGTCTTCAAAACACATGGATAGTAACTATGATATTCCCATCTAAGTAAATGAAGGAAGGAACAGGCACATCATAAAATCTACTAACACACATTTAAGGACCCATGTGTTAGTATTGCTCAAAGTTTCTGGAATTCTTAACATTCATTCGGCCACTTAACAACAACTGAATGAGCGCGTATCATGTGCCCACACATTAGGCTAAGTGAACAAGACACACTCTGATGGGGAAGGCAGCTGCTAGTGAGTAATATAATAATAGAATGGTAAACCAAGCATGGTGGCACATGCCTGTAATTCCAGGATTTAGGAGGCTGAGACAGGAGGATCCATTTTGAGTCCAGTGTGCAGTAACTTAGCAAGACCCTGTTTCAAAATAAGAAATAAAAAGGGCTGTGGGCGTAGCTCAGGGGTAGAACAACCCTGGGTTCAATCCCCAGTAACACACATGCACACATGCACATACGCACGCAAGCACGCGCGTGCACACACACACACACACACACACACACACACACACCGTGGTAGGTTCTAGGCTTGAACTCTAGGGAACCAGATGTGTGGGCATACAAGGGCTGTGTAATCCAGCACAGGGGAGCCAAGAGAAGGCTTCCAAGAGACCAGACCAACAGAGCTGAAGGCAAGTTAGTCTTCAGCAAAAGCAAAATGCAGAGCCTTAAAAAAGACCCTGAAGCAAGAAAGAGCATGGGCCAGTAGGTCAGAATCTACACAGGGAGTTGGAGAAAGGTCATAGAGGAAGCCCAAGAGCTTTGTCTTATAGAGTTCACATGAGGATGCTCCTTGTACACCCTGGGAGCCACCGGAGGATTTCAAGCAGAGCAATTGGTGCAATCAGTTCTGAGCTTGGGCAAGGTCACCCTGACCTTGGGCTGGAGAACAGGTCAAACAGAGAAAGCCTGGAAGTAGGGAGGCTGGTCGGGAAGCATCTCAAACAAACTTGGCACCAGATACTTGTCCTCCAAACTACGATAATGGCAGTCAGATGAAAAAAAAATTTGACAGAGTTGAGAGAAAATAAATGGATTCAGCAGGATGTTCACAAATTAGAAAATGGGAAGAATGTTCAACAGCTTCTCATACACAGAGGTTCTAGGATTTCTTGCCTGGCTCCACCACTTGCTATTGGGCAACACTAAGGAACTTTCCCAACCTGTTTTGCCTTAGTTTCTCCATAGGACAAATAGAGGTAAAAACAGTGCTTGTAGGTTGCTTTATGGTCAGCATTCCAATCAAAGCCCATAGCATAGTAGACCTTCAATCAGTGCTAGATCTTAGGCTTCAAAATGAGTCAAGTAGAATTCAGTAAGATTAGAAATGGAAAATCTCTCTTAACTGAATTTGGGAAAATAATCCTATCATGGGGAGGGTGAGAAGTGACGTCATGTTGTAGAAACTTAAGGAGTAAATGGATAAAGAAGCAAAGATGGTGTCGATAAGTCGTGGAAGCAGGAAGAACAAGAGGCAAGATGGCTCTCGGAGAGAAAGATGAGGCCAAAGAAGGACTTTTTTTTTCAAATTTGAAGAACAGTAAGACCTGTGTATGCTTACGAGCTGATAGGAAACAGACCACAGAAAGGGTGGCATCCAAGGTTCCAGAGAGAAAGGGCGTATGCAAGAGAGGGCGCCGCAAAGAGAGAGAAATCCGGATCAGAGCACAGCTGGAGTAAAAACTGCTGGATTAAAGAGCAGGGCGGCTCTTTCAGGTTCTGGATGCGTGGTTACAATACCCTTGGCAGACAAATTGTTTATGTATGTCTAATCAACGGGGCATTTTTGTTCAACCTTATCATAGGAAATAGGACACACTAAGACCGGTGACACATATGACTTAACAACAACAACAACAAAAATGTGAGCAAAGCAAGTAAAGCAGGGCTATTATTCATTTTCAGCACCACCCTGCAGCCTGCACCCCAGTCCTCTGGATGTCACTGACAGAGCCACTGTAGTCAGTGTTTTTTCAATTATTTATTTATTTTGGTACTGGGGATTGAACTCAGGGGCATTCTACCTCTGAGCCACACCCTCAGCCCTATTTTACTTTTTATTTTTATTTATTTATTTTGGGGGTACTGGGGATTGAACCCAGGGGAGTTCTATCTCTGAGACACACCCTCAGCCCTATTTTACTTTTTATTTTTATTTATTTATTTTTTGGGTACTGGGAATTGAACCCAGGGGAGTTCTATCTCTGAGACACACCCCCAGACCTATTTTATTTTTTATTTTAAAACAGGGTCTCACTAAGTTGCTGAGGCTGGCATTGAACCTGCGATCTTCCTGGCTCAGCCTTCCAAGTATGAGGATTATAGGCATGTGCCACCCTGTCGGGCTAGGTAGCTGGTAAGAGCCCTCATGGGGTCAGGAAGATGGGACAGTGATGGATGAGTTAGCAATGAGGATGATTCCGTAGCAATTTAGCACATGATACTAGCCCAAGAAATACAGGTATTTCCAGAAATGAGACCCAGGGAGCGGGGATTTATAATACAAAGAGAACAAAGTAGTTAGAGGCAATGAAATGCTAGGATAAGGATCAAGGTAGATTATTACACAAGCTAGTTATTTGTATGGAATATTTAAACTCTATTTTCTCAAAAAACATTCTACCAGACACTGGTACATGGCCAAACCTTGTATAGACCTCAGCTCATGATGCGTTCCAGGGTCAACATTCTATGAAGAAAGAGATTAATTGAAACTTGGGCATGATCCCATGCAAGATTGTTGGCAGTGTCGTAGTATAAGAGTCAGTCGAATGCAACTGATTTTCAAGACCACATATGTCAAAGCTCATAGACTTAGGCATGACAATGTCAAACTTTTCCATAAGCCAACAGGCAAAAAGCTAACTTGAACACAGGGTTTCACTAAGTTGCTGAGAGTCTTGACGAAACTGGCCGCGATCCTCCTGTCTCAGCCTCCCAAGCACTGGGATTACAGGCGTGCGCCACCACTGGAAAGATCTGGAGAACATTATGTTAAGTGAGATTAGCCAATCACAAAAAAAGAAGGGACATATGTTTTCATTAATATGCGCAACCTAGGGAGTAGTGGGGACACAAAAGGGACTCCAATGACAACGGAGAACCCTCAGTGGTGCAAGGGAAGGGGTACAAGGGAAGGGGAAGGGCAAGAAAGAAGTGAATCTATGGAATTACTATCATAAACAATGTGTACATATGAGATTATACCAACATCATTCTCAGTGCTACATGTGGGAGGGAAGGCGGGAGGGGGGGAGGCGGGGGGGAGGCAGGGGGGGAGGGACACCAAGAGCTGTGTGCATGTATGTTAACACCAAACTGATACTCATTGTGATGTGAGACTACAATGCACCAATAAAAACATATAAAAAAAAGCTAATTGAATAAGCTTGATTCCTATTTTTCAGAAATCTTTCTAATGGGTCATGCTCTGAAAAACATTCTTTAAAAGTACAATAACAGTATAAAAGAATAACAGTGCTTGGATTTTAAAAGATAATTAGACATATCATTAGAATAACAGAGGGATTGCTGGGCGTGGTGGCGCACACTTATAATCCCAGTACTTGGGAGGCTGAGACAGGAGGACCCGGGTTCGTGGCCAGTCTCAGCTACTTAGTGAGGCCCTCTGCAACTTAGTGAGACCCTGTTTCAAAATAAAGAATAATAAAATAGGGCCGGGGGTGTAGCCCAGAGGTAGAATGCCCCTGGATTCAATCTCCAGTACTGCAAAAATAAATAAATAACAGGGGGATCGTAGGTAGTTTTTTTTGTGTGTGTGTGGTACCGGGGATGGGGATTGAACCCAGGGGCGTTCTACCTCCAAGCTACAGCCCTGGCCCTATTTTTTTATACTTTATTTCAAAGCAGGGTCTCACTAAATTGCGGAGGGCCTCACTAAGTAGCTGAGGCTGGCCGCGAACCCAGATCCTCCAGTCTCGCCTCCCAAGTACTGGGATTACAAGCGTGCACCACCACGCCCGGCCGTAGGTAGTTTTTCAACATATTAGGTACTTAGAAGAGTAAACAAGTTTAGAAGTCAGCTTAATAATATGCATGCCAAAGTACCCAGGAATGAAATATACTAACATCTGCCACCTATTTGGGAATGCTTTAAAAGATAAGATGATGAATGAATGGGCAGGAGGATGGCTATATGCCGTGTGATAAAGCAAAAGTTGGAAATGTAGCAAAATATGAATGGCAGAATTTATGTGGCAAATATATGATTGCAACTGTCACAACAACTCTTCAACTCTTCCGTGTGGTTTAGAATTTTCATACTAACATGTTGTTAAAAACAATACTTATGAGTAGTCATTCTACTCAAGCTCTTAGTATCATCAGCTACCATCCCCTCAAAAGCCTTGTTCTCTCAATTACCCATTTTTATGTCTGTCTTAATCTACTTTCCCACTTTCTCCCTACTGGCTCTTTTTTTTTTCCTTTTAACACCATAAGTGTGTGTGTGTGTGTGTGTGTGTGTGTGTATTGAAAAAACACAAATGTTTCCAGTTAACCTGAGGGAAGAAAGATTAGTACCACTCACAATTTGCAAGTTACCAAAACCTAACTCAATCTGACCAAAGCAAAATGGAGAATTGATTCATTTAACTCAAAAGTCTGGCTGTAGTAATGGGGACTCTGGAAGCTTTAGGCGTGGCTAGATCCAGGAGTTCTAATGACTGTCAATAATCTACTTTTATCCATTTCTCTGCCCTTCTTCTACTAAGCTAGTGGCTTTTTCTTGTTGTTGTTTTGTTTTGTTTTAAGCCTCTGTAAGATTATTTGAGAAGCAGTTATGTGAGGGGTAGGGTCTTCATAGTGTCTGATATATGGATTGTAAAATCCTTACCTATTCTAGAAAAATTCTGCCCTTGGGTCTATATTCTATTATTCTGGCCATCAACATATCTCATGCCAAATGTTGTGGAAGTTTCATTTATCTGCACTTCCTTCTTTGTCATCTCAAAAACCACTCCTAGCCGGGCGTGGTGGCGCATGCTTGTAATCCCAATACTTTGGGAGGCGGAGACCCGAGGATCCGGGTTCGCGGCCAGCCTCAGCTCGCTCTCTCTCTCTCTCTCTCTCGCTCTCTCTCTCCCTGTCTCTCTCTTCTTGTCTCTCTCTCTCTCTCTCTACTTAGTGAGGCCCTCCGCAACTTTGT
>PVJS01040237.1:0-17500 GCA_004027185.1 Glis glis | reverse complement strand
TTGCACTAAAAAAGCAATCTAATAAAATGACAATTTTTTTTAAATTGGTGAGGGGGTAAAACCCTCACATTTCTTTATTGTTCAAACGTGTGTATGTGTGTGTGTGTGTGTGTGTGTGTGTGTGTACACAAAGATGCTGAAAAACAAGTATGCAATAGCAACCATTCAGACAAACAAGCAAACAAAAAAATAAGCCCCCACATAAAAATATCACCTCAGATAGAGTTAAGGTCCTTACAGGTCTTGCTGATACAGCTTTAAGCACCATGGATAATTCTCACTTCTGAAGGTGAGGTAACTTTGATGGGAACTAATTACATTTGAAATATGTTCTCTAACAACATATAGCAGAGGCAAAAAAAAAAAAAAATGTGATCAGGGCTCCAGGCAAGCTTTTGTTTTTTTTGTACCATTAAAAACAGACCCAAGCCGGGCGTGGTGGCTCATACCTCTAATGCCAGTACTTAGGAGGCTGAGACAGGAGGATCACAGGTTTGAGACCAGCCTCAGCAACGTAGCAAGACTCTCAGCAACCTAGTGAACCCCTGTTTCAAAACAAAAAATAAAAAATGGCTGGGGGGATAGCACAGAGGTAGAATGCCCCTGGGTTCAAACTCCCATACCAAAAAAAAAAAAAAAAAACAGGCCCAGTTCCTCCCCAAACCAGGACACCATACTGGCATGTCAACTGCGCATATCTAACATGTTTCTTCTTATTATTACTTTTCAAAACTGTGAGTGTGTGTGAGTGACTAGGTGTGAGTGTGTGCACATGTGTGCATACCTGAATGCAGGTTGTAAAGACAGTGTCCTGGAGACAGGAATGGCCAGTGTCCAGGCCACACACAGCCACTCCCTCTTCCTGTCCCGGTGTCCCTATCACTCAGCCACCCTGCTCAGAGTTGGCATGGAACCACCATCGCTGCACTAGAGGAATACAGCATTAGAGTCTACCTTGGTCCTCAAGGACCTCCACTTAGAGAGAAGGAGACACAGATCCAAATAGAAGGCTAAAGAGAATGAGCACAAAAGGTGCTGATGCTTAGTCCCCCCTAGACCCCCTTCACAAAGCATTCTGTACCCCTCAGCATAGGCCACCACTGCCCCCACTAACTAGCTGTGCTCCCTGACTCCCTGAGCCTCAGTCTGTCCCGTCACATGGGGAGCAGGCTGTTGGATGCCTTCTACAGGCCCTGCCCGTCTCCAGCAGGACCTTATCCTGCAGGCCTAGCAGAACACAGAAGAGGGGACTCGCTGGGTCCTCAAATTTAAAAGTCCAGAAGCAATGTACGTTGCTCTCTCTGGACATGGCCATTATATAATAAGAAGGTATATTTACCAAGCTGTGTTGTGTTCAAGGAGAAAAGAAAAAGGTGACACACATAGTCAATATTTATTTTACTAGATTAATGCTCTACACAGCCAAGAGAAAATAGTTTTGGGGCAAGGAATCACGAATGGGAATTCACAGCATCTTTCCAAAAGGTGCTGATTAGTTAAAGTTTTGATGACTCTACTCCCATCCCCAGGGAAAGGAATTCTACTTACCAAATATTGAGAGGTTGAAAATAAGACATACTTTGTTCATTATGGTATCATAAATAATGAAGGAAAGGTGGGTACAAATATATTTTTTTAAATTTGGAATAAAGTAATAAAGGAAGGGTTGCTAACCAGATGTGGTGCCACATACCTGTAATCCCAGTACTTGGGAGGCTGAGACAGGAAGATCGCAAGTTCATGGCCAGTCTCAGCAACTTAGTGAGGCCCTCCACAACTTAGTGAGACCCTATTTCAAAAATTAAAAAAATAAAATAGGGCTGGGAGCCACAAAAAAAAGAAGAGTTTCAGTAATATTGAATAAAGGAGATGCTTTACCTTTTTAAACTAGTATCAACACTAAATTAGCTGGAAACATGAAGGTCAAAGCTTTACTGGGATAAAAGGTAATAAGGTGAAGTAGTTAAACTTAACTTTATCCAGTTTGGGGACGTTAGCCAAGGCGTGCAAAACAATAATGAATGAAGTTCTATCAGACCTGGCTGGAACCCTAACTGAAGTCCTCAGGGGCAGTCCTACTTCTGGCACACGCACGTGCTAGTGAACACCGGAGCATCGCCCCCTCCCCGTTTCCTGCAACAGTGAGGAGGGTCCACGTGACCTCAAGTGGATAGAAAGTGAAGCTTCTCTCTACAACGTTCAACCCCATTATTTCCATATGGACATGTCCTTAACTGTGCAATCTCTCCAGACAAGCTCATCGCCAGCAAGCTCATGAAAACCCACACTCATCGATTACTTCGAGAGAATGGGGCTCGATTCCCACGTTCAAGCAAAACATATAAGCCTATCAACATTACTCAGCAATGACTGGCTATAAGGACTTGAGGCAGAAGAAGCTCAGGTCCAAGAACTACAAGCTTCAGAAAGCTTTGTGAGTCCGGCTAATAAAGTAAACATTACGCTGTGCCTGTAACAGGAGTCTTGCTAGAGGGGAGTTACTTCTCCCGGGCAAGTGTTGGGAAGGAATGTTGGCCCGAGCTATGTACCATGAACAGCGCTGGACAGAATTATGGGGTGTCTGATTGGGACGTGTGACGTCTACTGAGCAACACTCTCTTTTAAAAACCAGCATCTAAGCTAGGCGTGGTGGCACATACCTGTAATCCCAGTATTTGTGAGGCTGAGACAGGAACATCATGGGTTTGAGGCCAGTACCAAAAAAAAAAAAAAATCCTCCAAAAAGATAAACTACCTAAAACACAACGGGTCTGGGTATGTTGGGAATCTGGTTTACCACTAGGAAATTTAGATTGCCTTGCATTGCCGGGTATGGTGGCGCATGCTTGTAATCCCAGTACTTGGGAGGCTTAGACAGGAGGATCCGGGTTCGTGGCCAGCCTCAGCTACCTAGTGAGGCCCTCCGCAACTTAGTCAGATCCTGTTTCAAAATAAAGAATAAAAAATAGGGCTGGGGGTGTAGCTCGGAGGTAGAATGCCCCTGGGTTCAATCCCCAGTACCGCAAAAATAAAATAAAAATAAAATAGATTGCATTGCATCTACATTTCTATTGCACTGCACAGAAAGCAGTGCTAATAAACAGCACCCTCCTTCCCTATCAATGGGAATCAAATGTTTTAAAATGCAAATAACAGGTTTCCCAAACAACCCTGGAATTTCTCCTGGAAATGTTTTCACAATTCACATCTTGTTAGCCACAGGAACCCCAATTACGCATCCTCTTTTCTCATTTCTCCTCACCAATTATTGGCATTAGATAATAACATACTATTTTCTGCTAATATGTTTCCTGACAACATCAAACTCCAGAGGGTCTGCGTGGTGTAATAACTGAATAATTGTGCAAACAAGGGCTAATTTATGAGAAAAAGTGTTATTTAAACCTCCTCAGGTGTTTATGAAAACAACCCATTTTGGTGGAGATGCGCCACAGACACTAAATTAATTGCGTAAAAACATATTAAAATGAAATGTGTTTTTTTAAAGTTCCCTCCCGACATTATGAATGGAATAAACACACCATTAGCACAAAAAGGTAAAAATCCTCAAAAACAATGGATTTCCATAGACAGGACGGACATTGACACCATCTCGTTCAGAATTGGAACATACAGGAAAATGTGAAGGAAGACCTGCCAACTCCCATCACCAAAATCCTTGGCACCAAAATGACACCTGCCCCCAATGTATCACCCCCATAAAGAACCACACGATTGCTGATCCAACCATGTGGGTAGTCAGCACTGCTGTCAATGACCATATGCAGCCGGGCGTGGTGGCGCACGCTTGTAATCCCAGTACTTTGGGAGGCGGAGATTGGAGGATCCGGGTTCGCGGCCAGCCTCAGCGCTCTCTCTTTCTCTCTCTCTCTCTCTCCCTGTCTCTCTTGCGCTCTCTCTCTCTCTTTCTCTCTCTACTTTGTGAGGCCCTCCGCAACTTAGTGAGACCCAGTTTCAAAATAAAGTATAAAAAATAGGGCCGGGGGTGTAGCACGGAGATAGAACACCCCTGGATTTAATCTCCGGTACCGCAAAAAAAAAAAAAAAGACCATATGCCAGGGGCATCCACAGTGGCCCCTGCCTGGACTGGGATGGGGTGGTGGAAGGCAGGGTTTCTTTACTCAGGGGAGACCCGGCCTGAGTATGCAGCTCTGTAATTAATTCTCTCAGTACTATGGTATTTGGGGTTTCCCAGCATGCAAGGGGGAACTGGAGTCATTGGTATAAGGGGCATGAGGTGGGGATAAATTATCTTCTGTGAAACTCATGCCTTGGGCTATCTCCTTCTAACTCAAACATTTATGTCTTTATTAGTAAAAATGATGTGTGTGGGGGTATCTGTGTGTGTACGTACAGAAGGTATCAGAGACAACACACACGTGAATAGAGGAATTGACCCCATCTTGCTCCCATTTTCTCCCACCAGTAAATGAATAGCCCCACTGCCAAAATTCAGAGCCCAGGATGACAATAATAGGCCCTGTGTTCTCATACGTAGAGGGCCCTGAGACCCTCAAAGACTGTTGAAGGTGTCCTACTTCATAAAGTGAAAAATCAGCCGGGCGTGGTGGCGCACGCTTGTAATCCCAGTACTTTGGGAGGCGGAGACAGGAGGATCCGGGTTCACGGGCAGCCTCAGCTCTCTCTCTCTCTCTCTCTCTCTCTCTCTCTGTCTCTCTCTCTCTGTCTCTCTCTCTCTCTCTCTACCTAGTGAGGCCCTCTGCAACTTCGTGAGACCCAGTTTCAAAATAAACCATAAAAAAATAGGGCCGGGGGTGTAATGCGGAGGTAGAACGCCCCTGGGTTCAATCCCCGGTACCGCAAAAATAAATAAATAAATAAATAAATAAATAAATAAATAAATAAATAAAGTGAAAAATCATCTTCATGTGTCTAACATGTGCAGCCAACAAATAAAAACGGCAAGTTTTCCTTGAAGAGTTTTCGTCCTAGTACTTAAGGGACATTAATGTCAAAAACACCCCTGGAAGGTAACAAGTGGAACTGACGACAAAGCTGCTAGCCAGGCAGGGTCTCCCCGATGTGTGCCTTCTGCCACGTCCACCACCAGGCAAATCAGACAGAAGAAATGCTCCTATCTGTAGAATGTAAACATCCCTGGGCTTCTTAATGTTTACAACAGGTAAAAACAACAACACCCCAAACGGTAACCAAGAAGAAAGCCAAACACACAACAAAATGACTCCCCAAGGTAGAAATAACCTCGCCTGATCACAATCTGCCAGCTGCCATCTGATTGTGGCAACCACAGCTACCAGGATTACTACCAGAGGAGAGAGGAAGACGGAGCAGAGAGCAGCTATCAGACATGCCTGAGTCACTAGGAGTCCTAAGCCTTAGCCAACCCATGGAAAGAGTAACGAGGACAGTTACTATTTCACTGATTCGAAGTCTTGAGTGCTTCTGAAACCATAAACTGTGAAGTCATCTTGCCCCAACACTCATTTCTAGACAGACTCTGTTGAGGCTTGTTGACTTGTTGAAATCCATGGACCGCTCAGACGTGGAAATCGTGGCCCCTCCACAGTCATGATCCTAAGAATATTTAACTTCCTAAAAAGGGAAGGGATGCTTTTGAAAATTAAAACCAGTATGAGCTACCTTAATATTTCTTAAGTTCTGAAGTTGACCATCAACTATGAACAGATCAATAAAGATGTGGTCTAGCCACACAATGGAAATTGGTGAGCAGGAAAAAGGAATTGAGGTACCGACAGAAGAAGCTACAACAAGCCAGGCATGGTGGTGCACGCCTGTAATCCCAGTACTTGGGAGGCTGAGACCGGAGGAACTGGGTTCACAGCCAGCCTCAGCTACTTAGTGAGGTCCTCTGCAACTTAGTGAGACCCTATTTCAAAATGAAGAATAAAAAAATAGGGCTGGGGGTGCAGCTTAGAGGTAGAATGCCCCTGGGTTCAATCCCCAATACCAAAAAAAAAAAAAGAAGCCACAACATGGACAAACCTTGAAAACACTGTGCCAAGCGGAAGAAGCCAGTCACAAAGGAACACACTGTTATGATTTCAGAGAGATACTGAAGGCCCAGAATAGGCAAATCCATAGAAAGAAAAGGTAGATTAAGGGTTGTCTAGGGCCAGGGGACAATGGGATACCAGGTGTGACTGCTAATGGGTACAGAGTGTTTTGGAGGGTGATAAAATATTCTATTATGGTGGTGATGGTTGCACCACGTTGTAAATATACTAAAAACCATTGGAAGCTGGGTGTCGTGGTGCACGCTTGTAATCCCAGTACTTGGGAGGATGGCAGGTTCACGGCCAGGCTCAGCTACTTAGTGAGGCCCGGCGCAACTTAGTAAGACCCTGTTTCAAAATAAAGAACAAAAAATAGGGCTGAGGATGTAGCTTGGAGGTAGAATGCTCCTGGGTTCAATCCCCAGTACCGCAAAAAATAAATAAATAAATACAGTTGAATTGTACACTTTCAATGAATAGGTTCTATGGTATCTGGATATACTGATTTTTTTTTTAAATCCTAGAGTTTAAATTCGCATAATGGCCCACTATCTTATCTCTGCGTAACTGCTTTGTCTTTTAACTGAGCACCTTTTCTTGGAGACGAACACAGGACTCTGAGAACCAGGCAGGATAAGAATTATTATTCCCATTTCACAGGAAGCCATGGTCCAGCAAGCTTCTGTTTTCTTTCACTGACTGGCTTGGTTTCCACAGAACACAGGGAAGAAGGCTGTAAATTATGGAGGGAAAGATGGGGGTTATAGGTCTTATCATCCTCCTGATCAAGGAGGGATTGAGAGCCAGCTCTTTCCAGATGTCTAGAAATTTATATGGTTGGGTTATATAGACAACACTACTAAATAAAAGACATTGAAAAATGGCAGTTGGGTTACCGGAATGCAGTTCTGAATAGCATGAAATTCAGGTTAAACAATTTAGCTAAAAAAGCAGGGGAGGGGGAGAGTCACCCCTTTAGTTGATATCTGGTGGGGTGAAAATACACCCAATTAGATGTGTCCATATAATTTTCACATCAAACATGCTGCGCTCCCAAAGGCAACTAATAGCACAGCTTGTTGTGGATTTTCCCAAGTTTTCAAGAGCGGTGACAGCCCTCTTCAACAAAGCCATTTAACATAACAGAAGGTTAAAGTGGGAACCACAAACACTTGCTTTTCTTAATTTACACCTTTCATTTACTTCCCCAGAAATGTCATGGAAGAGCCATGAAATTTATGATGTACTGTCAATAGATGGTTCCTTTAAAGAACAGGATTTAGAAAGCAAAATGTGGATCCTACAAGGTAACCTACAACTACACCTTTAAAAATTTTTTTTTAGTATTCTGGAAGAAACATGGTAATTTCAGTCTCTCTTTAAAAAAGACTTTTAGGTAAATGGAAAATTAGGATTTTGAGAAATGAAATGTTATGAGTTTACAGTCTCTGTCTCTCTCTGTCTTTCTGTCTCTCTCTCTCTCTCTCTCTGTATTAGAGATTGAATCCAGTGGCATTCTACCTCTGGGCTACACCCTCACCCTCACCTTTTATTTTATTTTGAACAGGGTTTCTCTAAGTTGCCTAGGCTGTCCTAGAACCTGCAATCCCCCTATCTCGGCCTCCCAAGTACGTGATTACAGGTGTGTGTCGCCACACCCAGCTCACCTCTTCTATTAACCAGGTAGCATCTAAACCCACTCACTACTGAGTGAAAAAACAAACAAAATACAGCTCAGAGAAAGCTGTTCTCTGCATCATGGACCTATCACAGCATGAGAAGATACAAGCTCTTACATTGTCATGTTTATGTAATTTTAATCATTTTTCTTGAAGAATATTCTAGTAAACCACCAAGGTTTTTTTTGGGGGGGGTGGTGAGGGGATATGAGGGATTGAACTCAGGGACATTCTTCCTCCAACCTACATCCCCAGCCTGTTTATGTTATATTTCAAAACAAGGTCTTGCTAAGTTGCTGAGGCTGGCCTCGAACCTGCGATTCTCAGCCTCCCAAGTACTGGAATTACAGGTGTTCACCACTGTACTCAGTGCCACTAAAATATTTTTAAGTAAATAAAGTAACTGGCAACATGAAAAAAAAAGACAGACAAACTAAAATAAACATTTGTAAATTAAGCTGGCGTTCTTTTAAAACTATTCCTTCCTGTATCTTAGTCTTCTCTTTAGTTGCTCAACAAACACATGAAGGCAGGGTTTCCCAACCACAGCACTATTGACACAGGTGAGTCTCTGTTGTGTGTGTGTGTGGGGGGGGGGGCCCTAGCCTCTGCCCATCAGATGATATAGTATCCCCTGCCCATCTATGACAACCACAACTATATCCAGATGTCTCCCAGGGAACAAAATGACCCCACTGAAAACCACTAAGTTTAAAGTAACTGGCCTAACACTTTTCTCGTGACATGGGCTGATGTATATGCCCTGGTTTGAAAAGTAATCAGATCACTACAGTAGCCAGCAGCAAGCCCACCCCCTGAAATCCAAACCCAAATCCTGAGAAGATCAGAAAGCCCAGCAAACTATGGTGCTATGTAAACACGCCATACCCCTTCCCCCGTGACCAGTGTGTAGCCTTCAGCCATGTGCCAAGGCCCCATGGAGCCCCCAAATCTACGTGTCCCCAGTACTCTAGATTACAACATACGAAGCAACAGGACTAGTACTAGCAAGATTAGTATGGCTAAAGATGGCATGTGGGAGAGGTTACAGGTGGGTGTGCGTCTCTTTAAAACCATACAGCTTTGGAAATCTACTGGTCTGCAATGGCCCAGTCACTACAGAAAAACTCCAACGACCCCCTTTTTGGAGGGAAGGAAGATTGATAGAAGCAAGTTGGCCAACAATGATTTTCTTTTTAAATCTCTGGTCTCTTTAAAGGAAGAATCCAAAGTATGAAATAATAAACGGAGCTCAAGTCTAACTCATAAATCCAGAATGTTCTGCATAAAGTAAATCCAAGTAGCCAAAAGATCTATGGTGATGTGAGTGATCAAGGAAGAGAGGTGCTGGCACCCGCAGCCTCGCCGACCTTTGACCTTTGGGGCGTGAGTCAGCTGCCGGCCACCCTCTAACCTCCTCTGCTGACCAGCACGGCCACTCCACCAGCGCCTGAACACAAGAGCCCACAGCCGTCCGGATGTGGGGTGCACCAGCCCCAGACCCCGCACGCGACCCCGGGGGCCTCTTTTCCAAAGCAGTCAAGCGCTCTGCTATCTCATCATTCCCGGGGTGTGGTTTGTTTTTTGGACGCTGTGCCAGCGACTCGCGCCCGGAGTCGTCCAGGCCACAAGGAAGGGCGGCGGGGCCTGGCAGTCTGGAGAAGTGACTCATGCCGAGGCCGGCAGGTTGGGGAGAGAACGCAAATAGAAGGAAAGCAGTTCCAAAGGGGAGAGTCAAGCAGGCCTGGTGATCCTGGTACAGCCCCGCGATCACAGAAACTGGGGCTTCAGGGTGGACCAAGATAACTCGACTGCTCTTGCTCTCGGACCCACCTGGGAAGGGAGCCTGAATTCCACCTGGGGACAAAATTGTCAACTGACACTTGCTTGAAAAACAGAGAGACCCAGCCAGGCGGACACGACATGGCAGGATGTCCGACAGCCACGCACCTCCATCACTGGCTCTGCTTAATGCAGGCATGGCTGGCACCTGCATTCCAGGGGCCGCTTCCACCCCTGGGACATGAACAGTGTCGTTATCCTAACTCAGGGCTAGGAGCGTCCCTTAGCACTTAACACCTGAATTTTGTTGTTGTTGTTGTTGTTGTTGTTTTTGGCGGTACCGGGGATTGAACCCAGGGGCGTTCTACCTCCGAGCTACACCCCCGGCCCTATTTTTTATCCTTTATTTTGAAACTGGGTCTCACGAAGTTGCGGAGGCCTCACTAAGTAGCTGAGGCTGGCCATGAACCCGGATCCTCCGGTCTCCGCCTCCCAAGTACTGGGATTACAAGCGTGCGCCACCACGCCCAGCTGAATTTATTTTTTCTCTTTTTGTGGTTCTAGGAATTGAACCCAGGGGCATTCTACCTGCAAACTACACCACCAGCCCTGTTTTATTTTTTATTTGGAAACAGGGGCTTGCTAAGGTGCTGAAATCCTGGTTAAGTTGCTGAGGCTGGCTTCAAACCTGCGATCCCCCTGCCTCAGCCTCCCAAGTACTTGGATTACAGGTGCACGCTACCATGCCTGGCCAACACCTCAATTTTAAAGAAATCTCAAGAACCTTGGTGTTCGTGTTTTTGCCTGGATCCCTAGAAAAGTCTCAGACCCAGTGCCGCATTACTGTGATGCACACGGGGATTATGCTGCCTCTTTTTTGTCATCTCAAATCCAAGCAAGAAACACTAGACCCCCTAGAGATGGAGACAAGAACCAAGCTATGCCATAACCAAGTCACCTGCTCTCACCCCAATAAAAAGTCTCGTATTCCACTGCCAGTCTTTGAAGCATGACCAAGGTTTGTGTTGGCTCCTTTTATTTAAGTAGTTTAAAAGCAAGTACATAATTTGAAAAGCACTTCCCCCCATGTATTTTACAGCAAGATGTCTGACACATCCTTGTCCTTGGGGAGTGTTGCTGAAGACAGATGGAGTGTGACATCCATTCCATCTGGGCCTCCAGCTCCTCCACTGTGCAGAGCCCAAGCCAGCCCCTGACCTAGAGGAAGGAGTCCAAGGCTGGAAGGGGTCAAAGTCCTCCATGATTCTGCATGGGTGTGACCTGCCTGGCGGCGATGGCACCATCTCCGTTGCCAGGGTACCCAAGGTGCCAGGCTGACCGGGAAAACCTCCATGGGACAGGTCACTGAGCCCAGTGGCAGCCAGCTCACACGCAACCCATCCTGCCATCTCGGGCTCAGCTCGGTTTCAGTGCAAGCAGCAGCAGGGTTTGGTCCCGTGCCCAGTTCCAACACTGATAACATACCCGACAGCTGTTGCCCAGAAGGGAAAAGGTAAGAGATGCCTCCCTCCAGAGTGTGAACTAAGGGAGAGAGGGGTGACGATCAAGTCGAGAACTGGAGAGGTTTCCTGAAACTCCCCTGGAATGGCGCTCTGCTCCAAGTGACAGCAGCAACACTCCATGTTGGCTCTAACGTCACAAAGGACGGGTGCCCAGGTTTTGCCCGTGCACCTGCAAAGCAGGACTCTCTGTGGGGGTGAATACCCACTGACCCTCTCCTGCCAACACTGCAGTGACCAGGCTCCCTAAGGGAAGGACCTCCCGCCCCAGCGACAGGTCTAAGCCACCATGCATTCTAGTACTCGCTCTAATATGGTCTACTCAAAATGTCAACTTGCGGGCTTCTAGCTCCTGGCTTCTTGCAGCAAATAGGGCAGTGAGGCAGAGCAGAGGGAAGCAAGGGGACACTGAGTTCCTGAAGGCCAAAGTGAAGGGGGCAGCTTGGTCACGTTTCCATCAAAAGTCCCTCACTGTGAAGTGAAAGAAGCCAGTTACAAAGACCACATGCCCCATGATTCATTGCTATGAAAGAGCCAGAACGGGCAAGCCCATGGAGACAGAAACTGTATTAGTGGTGGCCGAGGACTGGGGGTGTCGGGAGACATGGGGAGTGACTGCTGATGGACAGGGGTTCACGGGGAAAGGATGTGAAGGTTCTGGTAATGTGGTGATGGCGGCACCATTGTACGTAAATGGGTGAGTTATAGGGTATATGGATTATATCTCAATTAAGCTGGGTGTTTTTTTTTTTCATTTATTCATGCTTGAAAAGGTGCCTCCGGCTTTAATCATACCAAATGGAGCTCTCACCTTCCCCTGGCTGAGTCACCTTTAAATACTATCTCCTGGATCACCTGGAAGGTCCTTAGAAAGCAGTTGGGCAAGTTTGAGACTCGGGCACATGAGACCAAGATGCCTCACGGGGACAACAGTACCTACTCCAAGATGTCAGAGGATTACATTCAAAGAGACACGTAGCCAGGCCCGGTGGCGCACGCCTCTGATCTCAGAACTCGGGAGGCTGAGACAGGAGGCTCACAGGATCAAGGACAGCGTGCCGGTAACTTAGCGAGACCCTGTCTCAAGATAAAAAGGGTTGGGGGTGTAGTTCAGAGATAGAATGTTCCTGGGTTCAATCCCCAGTAGCACCAAAAACAAAAAGGGCTACATGTAAAGAGCCTAGCACGGCACCTGGCACACAGCAGGCACTCTGTAGAACAGGCCTGTTTCAAATGCACCCCATAGAGGTTTCCCATAGGAAGCTCAGTGAGACCAGGCAGCCCCCAGACAGCAGGACAAACAACTCTCTGAACCATGCTGCTTTTTCTCAGCATTCTTCCTCCTCACCTTCGATACTGAAACTTTGACTGATTTCTTAAAAAAAAAATATTGGGAAATTTATGGAAGCTATATCTGCACAGGCATGTCCTAAAACTATACACATAAGGATTCCTACGTGGCTCTCCTATGTCAGAGGTCTTGTTCAGCACATGGGCCAGCATAAACAGCTGGGGGAAGATGGCCAGGATTATGTCAGATTCGAGGGTGGCGTCTGCGACCAATTCTCAGGTCAAAACATACAAGGGAAGGGAGGAAATAAATACTGAGCACTAACAGATACCAGAAAAAGGGCTGAGAACTTTACCACTTGATGCAAAATTAAGTTAACCGATGACTATTAAATTAATTGGACCCTTGCTAATGCCCGCATTGATCTCCCTGATACCATCCAGTCATGTGATTCAACAGGAACCCCCATCTCTTCCCTCCCACTTAGCCTCACTGATTGGTCCAGACAGAAATGGCTCCCTACCCACGCCAGGCCAATAGAATTCTGCCCTGGAATTTTTGCTGAGTAAAGGCCGGGTTCTGCCAACTTCCAACTGAGGATAAGAGCCCTGACCCTCCCCACCCTACCCATTCTCCAGACCTTCCCACTTAAGAGCTGCATAGAAGAAAGGAAAGAAAAGGAGGGAGAGAGAACACATAGCTACTAAGAGGCCTGGTGTCCCCTGATGGTAACAGCATTTCATGGGAACCTAATGGAACATTCCACTCTGCCATTCCCAATAGCTGGTTATCAGAGTCAATAAGACCCCTTTTCTATTTATCCTTGTTCACACTGGGTTTCTCTCTCTCTCTCTCTCTCTCTCTCTCTCTGGTACTGAGGAATAAACCCAGGGGCATTCTACCTCTGAACTATACAGCCTGCCCTTTTTATTTTTTGAAACAGGGCCTCGCTCAGTTGTTGAGGCTGGCTATGAACCTGTAATCCTCCTGTCTCAGCCTCCCAAGTAGTGGGATTACAGGTGTGCACCACCACACCTGGCTCTCGCATTAGGTTTCTGATACCTGTCACCACAGTTTCATTGTAGGAGTTTTTCAGGTTTTAAAGAAAGGGGGAGGGGCTTCCAGTACAATAACTTTTTATGTCACACGGGTAGTAAGGAATGGGGCCCACACCCTTGGCCTTCTGACCGAGCTCCAAAGCTGTGTTTGCTCCACTCCACTATTCTTACCAACCCACCACTCCTACTAAAATCCTCTGCCCCAGAACAGGACCCTAGGGCAGCCAGGGAGGCCCTGAGCCAGCCTTACGAGGTTTCACAGATGCCGTCTCCAAAATACGCGAGTGTACATTCACACAAGTCAACTGCAAACAGAGAAAGTTCTTCTGCCAAGTAAGCACCAAAATAAGTAAACGGAGACTCCTTGTGGCCTGTGTGTTTGTGTGTGACAACCAACATGTGTGCATCTCCCCGCCAACCCCTCACACAATGGTTTTTATCACTGGATGTAATAGAGCACACAGCTCCCACACTGTGGAGCTCAACGTCACGGACAGACAAGGGAACCGCCACGCCCACACCACTTCTGCAGCATTCAAGCTCCGAACCTTGAGTGAGCAATGCACCTCCCATCACAAGCATCCCTTCTACTCGTATTCTAGACTACCTGGTTTAATAGGGAATTGCAACCAGGTGGATCAGCTGGCCCTTGCAGATGTCAATGTTAACGAGCAGGCATGAGAGGCTGAGGAGAGTGGCTTACCCCGTGGCCAGCCCGTCCTCAGTGAATGCACTAAATACCCACCGTACACACAGGCCCTCAATAGGCAGGAGGCCACAGCATCTACTTCTTTTAAACATTCCTCAATTCTGTCTCTAAAAAATGTCTGGATATTCAGCAGGTTGTTCACAACCTGCTAGAAGGGTTTCTTTGACTTAGCAAGCAGAAAGAACAGCTTTCTGTTATAGACACACCTGTGCCCTCCCCTGTTAAGGGGTCTACCTATCCCAGGCCCCTCTCAGAGGCAGGGGTTCCCTTTCTGAGCCATGTGACAGCCCTCCCTGCTAACTAGACCTTATCCAAGGGCAGCCAACCCAAGGACAGTGGTTGGTGACACTGCCTGGCACAGACACCCCCTATCTATTCAGAGATAAGCAGGACCAAATTCCTGTTCTTCGTTTTTAAAATAAAGAACTACACAAAGAATTGGGAGCCCAAGGTGAAGGCATATCTACAGGGAGTTCACGAGACAGAAGGGCCAAGGCAGAGCGTGAGCGACCAAAATGAAGGGTGCAGAGAGATGCGATGGAGGTTGGGAACAAGCAGGGAAGGACCGTGAGAAGACACCCCAAGATGGGAAGAGACCAAGTGAAGTTATAGCCAACCACGAAGGATGGGGTCACCCTTTGCTCCTCCAACAGCTGGGGATCCAGGACAGTCCCCTCCCCCCTCAGGCCTCCCAAGGCTGACACGGAGTAGCCCGTTTAGTGTTTGAGTCCCGGCGTCTGTCTTTGTGAGGCCCAGCTGCCAAGGAGAAGCGTCTCTTTTCCTGATTCTTGTGCAGCCTTATGATAAACTCCACATGACTTACGGGAACTGACTGAGCCCCCTTGCTCCCAAAAGGCCCTTTCCCAGCATCCTGAGCACTCACAAGGGCTTCTGGGTGATCACCTTTCGGTGAGGGCCCTGAATTGGGCCCACTAAGAATAAACAGAGCAGAGACCAAAAACTTTTGTGAACCAAGAGTCACTACATTGTGTCCAACCGGGAACTTTGTCTGAAACGGGATGGGGTATAAACTTTCTTGGCCATCTCTTTAAAGGAGAGCTATGTCTACAGTGTTTTCACGTGGGATTAAAAAAAAGGTCTCTTAGGACTGTATCTCCTCTGCTGGTTTAATAAGGAACTTAATGCTTTAGAAAATAACATTTTGAAAGGGACTTGTGGGTCAAACTGAAGTCCATAAAAATGTATTAAATGTCACGGAGGAAGATTTGTACCCAGTTAAAGAGGGTTTTTATGGGTACCCAGAGATTACAAGAGAAGAACAATGTAGGGAAAATCCTGGTTCTCCAAAATTATGAGGTTTGGTCCATTTACACTATTTTCCATTCTGCAGTCAGTGCCCAGAAAACAGCTTCTATGATTCCAAGATCTAAGGAACCAAAAAAGATCCTATAAACCAGGCGTGGTGGCGCAGGTCTATAATCCCAATACTTGGGAGGCTGAGACAGGAAGATTGCAGGTTCGAGGCCAGCCTCAGCAATTTAGTGAGACTGTTTCAAAATAAAAAGTAAAAAGGGCTGGGGATGTAGCTCGGGGGTAGAACACCCCTGGGTTCAATCCCCAGTACCATGCACACACCAAAAAAAAAAAATTATATATAGCCTTTCCCCTTTCTAAAACAATTTTTACTCATGAGGGAAAACATGACAAGACAGGTTCAAGGTCACACAGCAAGTTTCTGACTGGGCTAAGATAAGGACTCTGCTTCCAGGGGTCTGCACCCAGGATTCCTTCCTAGCTGCCTTGGAATTCAACTTTCAACACATTGAAAGTTTCTGTGAAATCTAAACATGATTATATCAAAAGTCTAGCAGAACCTCTCATGAAATCTAATAGAAAAAAATACACTGCTTCTTAGAAGCTTCACAGGAGAGCCTTGGCAACAGAGGAAAATTATAGCTGAGTGTTTGGGGGCAGGGGGAGAGATACAAAGATGTTTGTGGATAACAAAAGCACTTCCAACCCAAACCGACCCACACTTAGAAGTCCAGATCCAATTAATCTGACATTAGTCAATTCTGTGCTGCAGTCCAAGCATTTGGAAATTTATTTGGGTTGAGTAGTACCAGAAAATTCTTCTGCCAGCAAGTGGTCTGCACTTCATTTCTATGTATGACAACCTCCATGCCCAGAACCCCAGGCCTCCTGGAGCCCATCCTACAGGCTCTTAGCTGGTGGATTTAGTTCAAGGTCCTCAAAGTATATATCATTGTCCAATTCACATAATATGTTAATAACCATGGGCTATTATGTTGATTTATTCAAAACCGCTCACAGCAGAAATGTGTATTCTTTGGGCCATTCTTCAACTGTATGTTCAAATGTATCGCACTTATAGGAAGGTTAATGTGCAGTGCCCATTCTTCCCGATAGAATACGTGAGAACAGCAGTACATTAAATGCTCAAATATCGCCTTCCAGTGAAGACTCTACGCTCATTGTTTGCATTCATGCTGCAGCCCAACTCCTCCCAACGGGGAGAATGAGCCAGGCAGAGGTTGGAATGTGGACATGTTTCCAATGGCGAAGCAAGCTTGCAGGGCAATCAGCCGCCTCCTCTTATCAGGACCGGTGACTCTCTTGAATGGTCAAAAACAGCATAAAAACTTGGACTTGCAGAATCTGTATCCCTAGAATCCTGCAAAGTTGGTCAGCATGTTCTTCTTGGTGCCGCTATCCAAGCAGACCAGGCCTAACGACTCCGGTTAGCTGTCACTCTCTCAAAAGAGCTGAAGAATCCAGTCCATTCGGAACCTACCCCCATGTGCGATCGAAAGTAGGTTTGAACGCTTCTTGCGTAGCATCCTTTTGAAATCTAGAGCACCACACAGCACAGCTTTTATTCGCAGTGGATACTCAAACAAGCATTGGCTCTGCCGTTTTGAGACTCGCCCTGTTTCCAATATTTTTACATTTTTTTTTTTAAATTTAGATGCATAAGTAGATAAATTGACATAGCAGTGTTTCTTTTCTCCCTGAAAATTTCTTATTAGATTAAAGGCCTATCTTACAACTCATGATATACTGGCACTGAGAAGACCACAGTGTTGCAAACAGAAATGCTCATGCCCCTGGAATCTGCATTTCTCTGGCTGCTTCTTGCCATCATATACTGACACAAACCAAACAGTAAGAAGAACCTAGTCTTAGCATTGGTGCAAAGGGAATATCATTTGCAAAGAACGCCAAGAATTAACAGCAACCCCTTCTTAAACACTGGTCAATTGCCGGGCGTGGTGGCGCACGCTTGTAATCCCAGTACTTTGGGAGGCGGAGACCGGAGGATCTGGGTTCGCGGCCAGCCTCAGCTCGCTCTCTCTCTCTCTCTCTCTCCCTGTCTCTCTCTCTCTCTCCCCTTAGTGAGGCCCTCCGCAACTTCGTGAGACCCGGTTTCAAAATAAAGTATAAAAAATAGGGCCGGGGGC
>PVJS01040236.1:0-18532 GCA_004027185.1 Glis glis | reverse complement strand
CAGCTTAAATGTCACCATATAGGGTTAATGCTTCCCTAATGATGACCCCTACCTAAGGCGCGAAAATTAAACCAACCAGGGAACGCCAACAAGCTTATGTTTTAAACTAACCTATCAATGTAAAGGTGGGGTGGGCTGCCTCCTTAAGGGATAAAAGCTTTGTTCTCGGAGAGCAAGGGGCTTCTCTCTGTGACCACTGCGTTGGTGCACGTCAGGAGCCCAAGCTCGAGCTTGAATAATGGACCCTCGCGTGCTTTGCATCGGAATCTGCTCCTGGTGGTCTTTGGTGGGATCACGAACTTGGCACTTCACCATAACATCCACAAAAGCTTGTAACAAGAAAAAAAAAATCAGTAGAGTAACGCCCTTGGTGGTTTCCCATGATCGCATTAGAACCTGCTCCTGGAGAGAAAATAAGGAGCTGAGGTAAAGATCACAGCCTCTGGTACGGGGGAGAGGTGTTCTCTAGATGGGTTCCAGTCAGTTCACAGAAGAAGAAGTATAAAATAGCAGGTTTGGAGGGGACAAGTTGGAAGTGGGGACAGGAGACATGTGTCTGATAAAACTGAGGTCTAATCCCAACCTAACTATCTAGACAAACCTAACTATCCTAGCCCCTGCAAGCTTTGCAGTCTTCCTTAAACGGAGACTAGGAAACCCTGCATACATCTCAGGGTTCTGGCGAGGATAAAATACAGTAATATATGTAAAGTACCTGATAGAATCAGCGCTAAACACATGTTGATCCCTTCTCCTCCCACCTCTATTAATTATAACTGGGAAGCAAAGCCATCTAAATGGGGAGCCCAGCTGTTCTTATAATGCAGAGGTCTTAAATACTTAAGGGGAAAAAGTAGATTCCCTGAGCTATTAAGATTCCATTTACATACAATTGGTCTACTAGTAAAAATACCTATTCATTAAAACAAGCTTCTAAGTAGCAAAGTTTTCTTCAACTCCTTTGAGTGGTTCTGTGTACTTACAGGACTTCCTAAGGAAAAACCTATAAAGGTTGCTGTCTTTTCCCATTAGTCCGGATTTATGGGGGTTTCGGTCTAAGTGTACATATGCAGTGACTTTTCTGGTGTGTGTGTGTGTGTGTGTGTGTGTGTGTGTGTGTTCCCTTCCCAAAAAGGAGCGGATCATTGGCCATTGTTATCTTTGGTCCAACGGACATTCTTTAAACCCACTGTTATATTAGAGGTCACAAGCCCAAGCCCAGCTTGATGCATTAGTATTTGTATTCTCTACAAAATATGTGTGGTGGGCAGGACCCAGCTGGCACAGCACTTCTCTTCACCCTGGTCAGCAGTAGCTTTGCATGGCCAGAAAATATGTATCTTCATCATACCATCTCTGTACCTAACTGGGGACATTGGAGTTTCAGTAAAAGTCTGGGTTGGAGAGGTGGTTTCAGTCTTTATCGATCTTGTAAACTCAGTAAACGTGCTTAATGCCTCAGCCTTGATTCCTTCTTGTGGCCCATGGGGATTGTAGTAAAGAATCTGCCTGGTGATTTTTGAGGAATAAATTAGTTACAGGGCTTCGGGCAAGAATCAGTGATCAGGAAATCGTAGCTCCGTTACTGTGGCCAAGTGTTCTTCCAAGAGCTCATCATCTGAGGAGTATTTATTGATTTTTTAATACTTTTATTGGTACATTATAGTCTCACATCAAAATGTAAATCATAGTGATAGTGACATACATGCACACAGCACTTGGTGGGCTTTCCCTCTGCTCCCTCCCCATACTCCATCTCCAAGGAGTATTTAAAAGATGTTGAGACATAGCCAGGCATGGTGATGCATGCCTCTATAATCCTAGTACTTGGGAGGCTGAGACAGGAGGATCACAGATTTGAAGCCACCCTCAGCAACTTAGCGAGGCCCTCAACATCTTAGCGAGGACCTGTTTCAAATTTTTAAAATAGAGGGGGCTGGGGATGTATAGCTCAAAGGTAGAATGTTCCTGGGTTAAATCCCCAGTACCACCAAGAAAAAAAAAGTCCATGCCTACCCTCCACCTTGGATCAATTAAGTTATAATCTTGAAGGATGGAACCCACTAATCAGTATTTTTCAGCATGGCTTGATGTTCTAGAGATGGATTATCTATTTAACCCACACAATGTCTCTCACAGATAAGTACAATTATTAGCTCCATTTTACAGCTGGGTGTAGAGACTGAGGCTTAGAGAGGCTGAGTGACAGCAGTAAGAGGCGGTGCTTGGATGTGAAGCCAGGCACCAGGCAGCCCAACTCCAGAGCCCGCACTCTTAGTTACTGTGCAATATTCCATTATTATAAATAGCACCTCTGATGTGGCCGCCCATGGGAGCTGAGATCCAGCACATGGGGTCCTCCAGTGGTCTCGGGGTCCCTCCCTTCCTCCAACAGACCCACCCTTGTCCTCCTACCTGCAGCCCTGTGTGCTCCGACTTCCCAGCTGCCCCACGGCAGATAATGAACTGTGGTTTTTCAGAAGTCCCCTGCTATTTGGGCTGATTTTTATTAAACACAGCTTGTGGCTCCAACTCAGGAATGTGCAAGCTGATTTAGATTAGGCTTTGCATTGAGTTTATTAAGATAAAAAATATTTCCCGAGATAGTGAGTCAGAAGTATTTATGGTGAAGTGTGCTGAAAGTGAATGCAGGTTGATGGCGTGAACAGAATGTTCCCTCCGAGTCAAATGCGATGACCTAACTGTGTTTGGCAGCCTTCCTTTATGTTTAGCTAAGCATTTTATTTCATGTCCGGAGCCTCCACCCTCTTCTAAAAGCAGCGGTCAGGTCCGAGGCTAGGAATCCAGCATCTGCCTCCTTTGACACTGAAGCCCGGGCCCTAAGCCTCACTGTGCCTGGCCCCTCAGCTGGGTTGCCATGGCAAAGCGCTGTTCAGCTTTTTATATCTCAGTTTCTCTCACCTGTCAAAACGGGAATATAACTTTTGGCCCTGCCTCCCTCCCCAAGGAGCACTGGAAGGGCGCTTTGAAAATTAAGTAATAAATGTGGGGAGGGATTTGTGGACTTGTGGATGTGACGTCTTGTCAAGCAGGTCGGTAATAAATGGGGTGTCTCCACAGCTAATTTGCCCGAAATTCACTTGAGCCTTCCACTTACTTAATCAACCAGCATTTATTAAATGCCTACGAAGTTCACAATAACACATGGAGCGCCGGGAGGGATACAAAAAGGAAAGAAGAAAAAAAAAGAAGGAAATAGCATCTCAATTCCCAGAGAACTCATAAACCAACTTCTTTTACCTTGCAGTTCACTTTTTAGGTTGATTAAGTCTCAGGATACAGGATGCCTGGGCTGGATTTAAAAAGCGTGTACTCCATGATGACTTCCAGTTACGTCATAAGCAACTAGTGGTGATTTACTTCTTTCCAGGACCGGGGGGGGGGGGTTGGTCACGTGCTGGGTGGACTCGTAAAAAGGGCAAGAACATTTTGTAGTCCTGGTTACAGTGTGGAAAGGATAGGGAAAGACTACAGTCTGGCTTTATTGGGAAATGGGGTATCAGATAATTATATAGTTTCTTGTGCCCAAAGGCCCAGGCTTGGGTCCTGGCTCTGCCATTTTCTGGGCTTTGTGACTTTGGGCAATTATTTAACCTTTCTGTGTCTCAGCTTCCTTGTCTTTAAAATAAGAGTAATAACAGTGTCTACCTCATAGGCTTGTTCTCAAGTTTAAATAAGTTATCATGTGTGGCATGCTCAGAACAGTGTCCAACCACCTTGTAAATGCTCCCAAAAAATGTTAGCTATGATCCTCACTTTCTGTGGGTAATGGGGGGAAAGGGAAAGGGTGGCACTAAAAGAATATTGGCATTTCATTTTCCTACATTTTAAAAAATGACAATTTTTTAACTTGGAGTCCCAAACTTTTGTCCAAATCTAACACAGTGCCTTGAGATTGCCCCAGAGCCCCAAACTGCTGGTTTAGAAATAACCACTCTCTGCTCTCTCCCAGTGCTGAGAGTCTGGGCTAAACCATTTTGTTCTAGAAGAGGGAAGAGCCTTAGGGCAGGGCAGCTGTAGAGTGTGACAGAAAGAGCACTGGGCTTGGAGTCTGTTGTAGTCAGCATTTTTATTGCTGACAAAATACCTGACATGAACAATATATAGGAGGAAACGTTTATTTGAGCTCACAGTTTCAGAGGTACATTCCATAGTCAGCTGACTCCAAGGCAGACATTGTGGCAGCACAGTGTGTCGCCAAGGACAGCAGCTCAACTCCTGGCAGCTGGAAAGCAGATAGCCAGACAGGAAGCTATCAAGGACATACACTCCCCAAGACCACACCCCAGGGACCTACCTCCTCCAGCCACACCCCACCTGCTTAAATTACCACCCAGTAAATCCATTCAAATGATTAATCATTCAGTGGATTATCCACTGATGAAATTAGAGCCTAATGTAATTATTTGACCTATAAACATTTTGCATTGCCAATACATGAGATTTTCTTTTTTTCTTTTTTTTTTTTTTTTTTTTTTGTGTGTGGTACTAGAACCCAGGGACCTTCTACCTCCGAGCTACACCCCCAGACCTATTTTATTTTTTTATTTGGAAACAGGGTCTCACTAGGTTGCTGAGAGCCTCACTAAGTTGCTGAGGCTGGCTTCGAACTTGTGATCCTCCTGTCTCAGCCTTCCAAGTACTGGGATTATAAGCATGCACCACCACACCGGGCTCTTACATGAGATTTTCTAAGGGACATGCTAGATTCAAACCATAACAGAGTCTAAATCCTGACTTTGCCCTTTATGAGCCGAGAGCACTGGAGTAGGTCTATACACCATCTGAGCTGCAGTTTACCCATCCTGGTTGTGAAAAGCAATGATGCATAACACCGCCAAGGCCTTAATGTGTATCAAGACAGTGTGAGGCCAGCCTTAGCAACTTAGTGAAACCCTCAGTAACTTAGTGAGACCCTGTATCAAAATTAAAAGGGCTGGGGGTGTAGCTCAGAGGTAGAATGCCCCTGGGTTCAATCCCCAGTACCAACAAACAAATAAATAAGACAGTGGTACCTAACTGTGCCACACTCATGGCAAAAAAAAAGAAAAAAAGCCACTGCACTTAAGAATGTCTTCTGTAAAGCATAAAATTGTTGATTTTATTAAGTCCTGACCCTTGAGTACCTATCTTTAATATCGCATATGGGGAAATGGGAAGTATGCATACAAGCTCTGTTGCTAAAGGCTGAAGTACTGGTACTGTGAATGTCTCAAAGAAAAACCTTGAGTTTGGAACTGAACTAGCCACTTTTTTACTTGTTAGAAGGACTGCTGGCGTGGTGGTGCACGCCTGTAATCCCAGTACTCAGGAGGCTGAGACAGGAGGATTGCAGGTTCGCAGCCAGCCTCAGCAACTTAGCAAGGCCCTCCGCAACTTAGTGAGACCCTGTTTAAGAAAGAGGGTTAGGACTGCAGGTGTAAGTCAGAGGTACAGTGCCCCTGGGTTCAATCTCCAATTCTACCAAAAAAGAAAAACAAAAAACAAAATGAAAGAATGACTGGCAAACTAGGGTTAATTCTTCTTGAATTTGAACCAAATGAATTTGGTGAATTTCAATTCACTTCAAGGAAACAGGAAATAATTTTAGCTGTCAATACTAAAATTTGAACTTTCAAGCAAAAAATTAGAATTTCAGAAACCTTTTAGCCATCATCATGAACTTGACAGCTCCTCGATCTTTTCTGATGAGATTGGTGGTGATACTAATGTATATGACTTTTCTATATTATGTAATAATTAAATGAGTCCACATGTAATGGATGTATATAACTCTGATCTAGTGGTTTTTAAATGGATACCACATTCTGTTAAAAAATCATAGATTGGTTGAAGATTCATTCAAAGTCTGAGATACATCAAAACTTTTTAATACAATGAACTAGGAAAAGTTCATTGATTCAGTTTCGGATTTCACATTGCACCTTAAGAAACTACCACATATAGAATTTTGCATAATATCAAAGAACAGTATCCTATATTGTCTGAAAGACTGTTAAAACACCTCTCTCTTTTCCAAGTGTAGGAAGCCAGATTTTCAGCCAATACATCCCCATGGATTGAATGCTGAACTAAGAGAATACAGTGCTCTGGTCTTAAAGCAAATAATATATTTGCAATATTATAATGCCACTCTTATTATTGTGGTCATGTGGAAAATGTAGTTATTTTTCATTAAACTATGTTAAATAATGGGGTGATCATTTCATTTTAAAAGAAATGAATATTTAAAATGTTTCCCTTTGGCGTCCTCAATATTTTAAATAGTATATAGGGGTTGTGAGACCCAAAAGTTTGAGAATGTCTATTCTGGAACGTGCACTCTGAAGCCAAAATGATTTGTTTGAAATCTCACTTGTCCTTACTGTCTGAGTGATACTGGACAACTTTCTTCCCCTCTCTGTGCCTTAAGTTTCTCATGTGTAAAATGTTCATATCAATACCTTCCATGGTCATAAGTACCATCTAGGTGTTGGATATTATCACCATTGTTATTGTCATCATCGTCATCATTGTCACCATCTTCATTCTTACCAGCATTACCCCAGGGAGACATAGTTAGTTCAGGGACACAGAGCTAAGGGTGGAGCCAATGGAATTATGATTTTCTTTTCTCCGAGCCAGATTCTACCCCCCTCCTATTCACCAGTCTGCCATCTCAGCATTTGTGGTCTAGAGAAGAAGGGGGGAAAGGATGAGAAATCTCCCACAGCCCAAGCACACATTGTCAGGGGCATTGAATCAAACCACTGAAAACAAACAGCTAGTTTCAAATGTACTCAAGTTTATTTATTTGGGGAGGGGGGTACTCTCCAAATTGAACCCAGGGATAGTCTACCTCTTAGCTACACCCCCAGCCCTATTTTATTTTTTACTTTGAAACAGGGTCTCACTAGGTTGCTGAGGGCCTCGCTAAGTTGCTGAGGCTGGCCTGGAACCTGTGATCCTCCTGTCTTAGCCTCCCAAGTACTGGAATTACAGGCATTCCCCACCACACCGGGCTGGGACTCAAGTTTATCAGGCACCTGCTGCCTGCTGTCTAGTGGTTCTGTGGCTGCCTATATGGAAATAAAACTGTCCCAGTAAAAGCAGACCCCCAAAGCTCAGTTAATAGATAATGAATGCAAAGCCAGGGAGGCAAGATGACTGCCTAACCCACACAGCTCTGAGCAGAACTGGTATCCGAAGTCCAGTATGTGGACTTCCTCTGCCCAGGGCCCCTTCGCAGGTGAAGCCCCGGTGCCCTCTGAAGTAACGGCTGCTCTGGAGCCTACCACGATCACATCAAGCTTTGTACAGAGACCAGAGCCAGGTCTCCTAGCTTGGCCCATGAGGCTGCCACAGGGGTTCCAGCTGGTTCTGGGAAGAGAATGGATCCCGGCCAAGGGCTTGTTAACAACAAGAAAGACAGCGGCGATGCAGACATGCATGCTCATTTTCTTTTCTTCCAGTCACAGAATGCCTTCATGTCATTTTGGGCACAATGCTGTTATGACGCTTCTGGTCTTTGCCAAACTGAAGAGCAGACTGTTCGTTAGGTCTGCGAACTAAGTGAGCAGCTACAGATGGGAAGCGAATTCCAGTCTTCTTTGTCAGGGGAAAGTTCAAACCAAATCCCAGTTTGTGGCAAGGCTCCTCTGCTCAGGAAACACAAAGATCTATTTTTGTTTCCTTTGTTCTCTCTGGAAACACTGATTTCAAGATGCCCTGCGCGCTTCATTTTGTTTGGAGATGGATGTTATTTAGATAGTGTGCAGAGCAGGTCAGGCAAGGTACCTGGCCTCCGGAGGGCGGCTGGAATAGCAACAAGAACCATGGCTAGAGCGCAGACCCATTAACCAGACAAGCCTGCCTGGAGCTAGGGGAAGACCTCAGCCCCTGCGTAGACGTACGTCCAGGGCCCACTCTGGTTTTTAGGGAAGAAATTCCAACTCTCTGCCCAGCCCTCAGTGGGGCCCAAGCTACCAAAACAGTCTGGTAAAGTGGAAAGAGCTAAATTTTGGGAGCCGAAGAGATGCAAATTGGACCTCAGTTCAGCCACAAGGCCTTGGGCAAGTCCCTGAACATCTCTAATCCTGGGTTTCCTCCTTGTGAAATAGTGATAATACTGCCTCCCTGGCAGAGTCTCTATGTGGGTAAATAATGAAGCCAAGCCCTGGCCTATATGGGAGGATTTCAAGATAGTGTGCTATTGCCACTGTATTGGCCAGCTGCCTCGGTTAGACTTTGTGTAGGCGCGTGGCAGAGCCTGAGGATTGAAGGCCATTAGTGATGGGAGATTTGGGTAGTTTACTCCATGACCATGGGCAAGCCAGCTAATCTGAGTCATGGTTTTCTCATCTGCACCTGGGAATTGTGGTTAGTTAATGCACCTTTTCTACTGATCCAGATGTTAGGGGAGATGGAGGCTGTGAAAACATTATGTAATCTGAAAAGCATTATACAAAAGATAATGCTATAAAATAATAGTAGCAACATTAACATTTTTGAGGGCTTATATTTCGCCAAACACCAGTTTAAGGGCTTCCCAGGTGTTACCCGATTTAATCTTCCTCCAACAGTTTTGCCAGGTGGAACCTTGTTTATTATTCTGTTTTTCAGTTGGTTAAACTGAGATACAGAAAGGGATAAGTAACTTGACCATGATCACACAAAGACTTGAGATTCAAACCCAGCCAATCAATTTCCAGAACCTAGAGCCGGGCGTGGTGGCGCACGCTTCTAATCCCAGTACTTGGGAGGCTTAGACTGGAGGATCTGGGTTTGCAGCTAGCCTCGGCTACTTAGTGAGGCCCTCCGCAACTTAGTGAGACCCTGTTTCAAAATAAAGAATAAAAAATAGGACTGGGGGGTGCAGCTCAAAGGTAGAATGCCCCTGGGTTCAATCCCCAGTACTGCGCCAAAAAAAAAAAAATTCCAGAACCTATCAGTGGAGTATTAAGCCCTGTGCTTATGTTGGCATTGTGTGATTGCTGTTCTAAGTTTCTCTCTATAGAGGCTACATAGTTACCAATTCTCAAGGCATGAGGTGGGGCCATAAAGCTGTGGTATTAGCTCCATAAAGCTATCTGTTAGTTAGTCTCCCTACTTTCTGGGCAAACCTCAGACATCTTAGGACCACATGTGCTTATATCCATGAGCAAACACATTTATGAATTGAATATATGTGTGTGTAATAGAAACATACTCTAAAGATAGACATCAGAATATAAATGTAAGAAGGCAAGGCATTAGCAAAATCATTTACGGACTCATGATTCTGTTGTGAGAGATAATTAAGCATGGGGCATACATGAGATGAAAGCATCGTTGCGGTAACAGTGAACGGTGGTCATGTTTAATCTCTTCCACTGCACACACGTGATAAATGCCATTCACATATGCAACATACTCCTGTGGGGCTGCCCACACGTTCATAACACTTATAACAATTATTGTGTGGAAAACTAAAGCAAATAATGAATCGTTTATTTTTAGCATTTATGAACCCATTTTTGTAGACATTTGAGTAATTAAATAACCCAGTTAAATAGCTCCAAAAGGGCTGTTTTCTAATAAATCCTCATTAAATTCAACAAATTGACTGTGTTCCACCTGTGCTGTCCAATACAGTAGCCAGTAGCCACGTGTGGCTGTTTAAATTTAAAGACCCAGTTCCTCACTCACCCTAGCCCTATTTCATGAGCTCCGTAAACCACCTGCAGTTAGTGGCTACCAATAAATGCAGATTATAAAATATGTTCGTCGGTACAGGAGGTCTGTTGGGCACCGCTGCTGGAGGGTGCTGGGCACTGAGCATGCAGGGAGGACTAGAACCTTCCCACACCTGTTCTTCCAGGGCTTTTTGCAACCTTACAGTGCAGACAGTTGCTAAACAAGCCACCCCAGATTTGGGACTCGGGGAGGACAGAGAGCAAGGAAGGTATGATGGGGTCCACCCCAAGGATAGGCGGTCATGGAAAGTAAAACCAAAGAAAACTTCATCTACATGAATAACAGAGCAATTTTGAAAAATATTGAACTTCATTTTTAAAAAGTAGTTTTCTCTAAAGAAAAAAAATACAGTTCTCTGCAACCGGGTTTCACAACTAATATTTAGTATGATTTTTAAACACTATTTGTTGAAGCATAGGCTTAAATGAAACTTCATTATTAAAATTTTAATGCAACAAACCTCAAAAGAAGGCAAATGCAAATGCAATTACAGTGTGATTCCATTTATATGAGATTGTGGGGTAGGAAACATGAATCTATGATGATAGAAATCAGAACAGTAGTTGCCTGGGGGAGGGCGAGGCGGGAGTGTTTGGAAGCAGGGACTGACTACAAAGGATTTCAGGGTAGTTTCTGGGATGTTGATGTTCTAGCAAGATAGGGGCATTGGTTGGTTACATGAGTGTATATGCATTTGTCAATATTTATGAGACTGTTTAAGATCTGTACATGGCACAGAATGTAAATTATACCTCAGTTAAAAGTATGTATTGAATTCAATGGATTAGAAAGATGATAGATAGATAGATAGATAGATAGATGATAGATAAAGAGATAGAGAGATGATAGATGAAAGAATCATACAGATAGATAAGTGGGTAGGATAGATGATAGATAGATAGATAGATAGATAGATAGATAGATAGATAGATAGATGATAGATAGAGATATAGAGAGATGATAGATGAAAGAATCATACAGATAGATAAGTGGGTAGGATAGATGATAGATAGATAGAGAGAGAGAGAGAGAGAGAGAGATGATAGATGATAGAGAGATAGAGAGATAAATAGATGATAGATAGATAGATAGATGATTGATAGATAGATAGATAGATAGATAGATAGATGATATACCATGGCTGGCATGAGTCATACTATGGAAATGCCCGCTGCCTCGCCGCTTGTCTGCCAGTGACCTTGACCTTCTCATAAACCTTATGTCATTAGCAGGAAGGTTTCAGATACCCTTCCCAATCCTCTGCCATGTGGATATAATGTTTTGCTCCTGCTTTTTCCAGTTTCTGATTATTTCTTTCTTATCAAAAGTGGCCAAACTGGAAGGATGTTTGCCAAAAGGTTAAGAATGGTATTACTTTGGGGTGGAAAGATTTGAGGTGATTTTACTCTCTCCCCTCATTCTTCACAGTATTGTTGGAATTTGCAACAAGGAGTATGTATTATTTTTATAATCTGAAGCACAAAAGTTCATTCTGTCTTGGCTTAGAAAGTACATTTATCCATGAGTGCCATTTGAAGACTTGGGGTTTTATATTCTGATTAGTAACAAATTTCCTTCCAAGCAGCAGCCTGTGTGGGTGATGGCTTAGTCCTCGTGGGGTCTTGGTAAATGCTATCACTTAGCTGGGTGCAGTGGTGCACACCTGTAATCCCAGGCTGAGAAAGGAGAATCGCAGGTTCGAGGCCAGCCTCAGCAACTTGAATAGACCCTGTTTCAAAATTTAAAAAAGGGGGGGACTGGGGTGTAGCTTGGAGGTTGAATGTCCCTGGGCTCAATCCCTAGTACCCCCCCCCAAAAAAAGCTATCACCTCATTCCTTATCTGTCTTCACCTGAGTAACCCTTGTTCCATCTCTGTGACCCAGGGAACAGACGGGAGTCATATTGTGTTGCTTAGAGGTGCTCTCCTGTGGTCTGCCCCTCTCACCTCTCTCCTTCCTTTCCCCCAGATTCTTATCTGACCCTCGATGAACCAATGAATAACATCACCACGTCCCTTGGACAAACGGCAGAACTGCACTGCAAAGTCTCTGGGAACCCACCTCCCACCATCCGCTGGTTCAAAAACGACGCGCCCGTGGTCCAGGAGCCCCGGAGAATCTCCTTCCGGGCAACCAACTATGGCTCTCGGCTGCGGATCAGGAACCTGGACACCACAGACACAGGCTACTTCCAGTGTGTAGCAACGAATGGCAAGAAGGTGGTTTCCACCACCGGAGTGTTGTTTGTGAAGTTTGGTAAGCAACCTCTTTCTATGGGGATGGCCTTTTGCCCTCAGCCCAATGCAGTAGGACAACCAGAGTCCTTGGGGCCAAGGAGGAAGGAAATAAGCACTTATTGAGAAGGTATTGGGCACCCAACCCTAAAGTTGTTATCATTGTACCCATTTTACAAATGAGTAATCCAAGGCCCAGTAGTGAATGACCATGTTCAAAGTTGCCCAGTTACTAAACAGCAGAGCAAGAATGGAGTCCAGTTCTGTCTGATCACTACCCCTACTCCAGACCAGCATGCCACCATGCTCCTCTCAGCAAGGATGCTCCCTGTCCAGGGAAACTGGGAACATTTGCAGGAAGCGTGCCCCTCTTCCATTCAGCTGCCCCCAGAGACTGGAAGCCCCCACTGGCTGGTGCACTTGACACCCTTATGCAATCACTCCTATTGGAAGCTCTCCGGAGTCCCAGGCACTCTGTGGACTCATGTTTTTGCATTTTTCAGCCCCCCGAATTGGGGGATAGAGACATGTTCTCACTGGCATGCTTTTATTTGCAGAGGTGGTTGGGGGCAGGGAAAGGCTGAGCAAAAATCCCAGAAAAATAAGTATCACCTCTGGATGGTTGGGAACTTTAATTTGTAATGGTTTGATTATACCCACACTCACCCTCCAATTACCCAGACTGACCTTTGCTTTTGTTTTTCTTTCATTTCTTTAGGCCCCCCTCCCACCGCAAGTCCAGGATCCTCGTAAGTACTTGGAGTCTTCTTTCTTGTCATTTCTGAGCATTTCTCCATAGGTTTCTAGGGCAAAGACAATGCTGTCTTCTGCTCAGGCCAAAACTCTGTGATTCCAGATGTCATTCCATGTTGCTTTTTCTCTGATAGGAAGATTCACAGGAGACCAGCATTGGCAGTAATCTCAAGCATGGTAATGTTGAATCTGAGTGATCAAAGCGAAAATCTTCTTACATTTACTATTTTTAAATGAATCTAACATTTAGTGGCAAGGATGGATTGGATAAAATCAAACAAACAAACAAAAAAAGAGTGCTGGCTTAGGGGCCTTTGCTCCCGGCTAAAAGGGTCTGTTTTACATTCTGCAAGCATTTTTGATGCTTTAAATTGTTGAATGGGGCAAACAATTAGAGGATCACTTTATTTATTTTTTTATTACCTTCAAACAACTCAGAGGCAGAAGTTCTAACTCACATAGGGGAGGAAAGCCCATGCTTGGGTTGAGGGTTACGTGGAAGTTGGATTCATTCCGAGTCCCTTTTAATGGAGGCTAAAGATTCAGTTTCTTAAAAGGATACTATTGTTGATGTGTTTATTATTCTGGCTTAAGGGATTCTCATCTTTCACTCTAAAAGTATCCTCTTGGGGCATTTTTTTCTTTATGTATATTTTTATTTGGGGAGAAAGATCCATTTATTCAAACCCTTGCCTGCAAAAAATACCCTCCGTATTTTGCAGTTCTCTGAAGTAGAATTCACTGGGTCCACCAGGACAGCACCATCATGTCTAGCCTGGACCACACCCATGGCCAAAGTAACAGCCACTTAACTTGCTCTAATCCCCTCTGTGCCACTTAATTACAGTGTGGGGTGTTTTAAGACATTGCTGTGTGCCTCCAGGCCCAGTGGCCCACAATCCCATTAATAAAATAGGTAATGGGTAAAAATAAACATTGGCCTTCAGCCACTGTTCT
The DNA here is from genome assembly GCA_004027185.1 of Glis glis. Taxonomy (NCBI): domain Eukaryota; kingdom Metazoa; phylum Chordata; class Mammalia; order Rodentia; family Gliridae; genus Glis; species Glis glis. The sequence goes on along the minus strand of PVJS01040236.1, from coordinate 4,853 downwards.
GCTATTTCGTCAGCAGTTAAAGGCAACTGTAAAAGAGTCTTTAAAATCACCCAAGTGCTAATTACATTCTACTTGCCCAGATAGAAAATGCTTGATCTTAGAACAGGTCGGAAGTTTTGTCATTCTGCCTTACATATTTGGAAGCTAATTTCTTTTTTTTTTTAAATGATCTCACCATTGGTTATATGTGGAATTCTCTTGGAGTTTTATTTAAACAAAGATTAAAACTTTTGTTACTTGCTGTAAAAATGCTTCCCACCCTGGTACCTTATTTGTTCCTATTAATCTGCGTTTCAAATGTGGCTGATAATCTGATTGGCAGGTTGGTTGATGTGGTCCACTAATCTGCCTTTACTATTAAGCCCTGGGCTGTTGACTTTCTGCCTGCTGTATCTGCATCAGAGAGTTAGTGTAATCAAAATTACTTTTAAACATTGCTATGTCTTTACTCCTGGAAGTGTTTGTTCTTTCTTTGCTGCCATCTTTCTAATGAATCCAATCTAAATCTGTCATGGTTTTTAAATTTTATACAAATGGATAGCAGTTTTGTGAACTGATATCCATCAAGTAGATATTGAAGTTGTTTCAAGACAGCTAATGACAACTGGAAGGATCTGTTGACATCCGGTGCCTCTGTTTCATGTTTGCCGTCCGATTATCCATCACATTAGTCAGCAGTAGCGTAGAGTGGAGAGTTGCCATGTTTACTTTGAGGGTCTGACACTAAAGTGCGATCTACATTGGAAATCCCACCAGGCTCTTTGCAGTCCAGTCTCCATCTTTTGGCATTCCCAGTTGGCATTTTGATACTCAGTGTTTCTTTCCCTTAGAAACCAGTGATGTCCTCTGCTTTTTTCAACCACCACCACTTACCCTGTCTCTCCAAGTTCTTCACTTCCTAAGACTCACTCCCAAGTGGAATGCAAGTTCCCGTCCCTGTCCTCAGAGCCCCCGGTCAGCAGCCAAACCGCACCACGAGGGGACAGGCAGCAGTTAACCAAATGAGAACCATAGGGACTATCACCTCATTGAGGACCCTGCTGAAGACCTTTTGTTAAATCATACACTACTTTTTCCAAAATGGGAGTAAAGTGCAGTTATAAATTACTGTTTGAGAATGGCAGAGTTACTGGAAAAAGAAGAAGGAAAAAAAAAAAGAACATCCACAACACAATCTAACATTCAGACCCTCAGAACAGTGACATGTATTAGGTGTTTGAAACCTGGTGAAAGCCAAGGGCCCTTGGGACTGTAGCCTAGGTAGGCTCCTGCCCCTCCTCTAAGGGACTGCATCAGGTCTTCACATGAAACTTTCAGGATGCGGTTTGAATTTACAGTAGGAGCAAGTTTCAGATTCTAGTTTGGCTTTCGTTCATAGCTTCAGGCTTGCTTTCTGCTGTCATTGCTGGGTCCTGGCCCACCCCTAACAATTATAGGGCCTGGGGCATGAGTACAAGTGGAGGCCCACATACCATATGTCTAAATACTTAAAAGGTATAAATCAAGCTAGCAAAACTGTTAAATGAAATATGTTCTATCCTCCCACATTGACAAATATACCTTCATAACGACAAAATAAAAAATGTATGTGCGGTTATGATTTTTCTATGACTGAAAGCCAGCAACATCAAAAGTGACTACGTTAATCATTATTTTGCATGTCTGGGTATTCTGTTCATGGGCCAAAATATCATATATAATTTATGGATTGTTATATATTAGCTTCATAAAACTTTTGCCTCATTTCAGCAAAAAGTCTACCTATGTTGTTTTACACAGATTTTTATATAGTATGTATTCTATTACAATGATGCCAAATTACACACATTTTCTTGAGTCATTGTGATTCTTACTTTTTAAAACGAATTTTTACTTGGAGAAACTTCATTCCCCTGACCCAGTAGCAACTACACCAGTAAAAATTCTTAGTGATATTTAATTTTTGAAAGAAACTAAGAATTTTATATACCATGTTCAAACATAGACATGGGGTCATATATGATGGAAATCATTATTATAGGATATAACAAAATATTATAATTTCATCATCCAGGTCAATATCATGCTCACGTTACCTTATGTATGCCCAAATATGAGTATAGTCATGTGTCACTTATCAATGGAGACACATTCTGAGAAATGCATTGTTAGGCAATTTCATCATTGTGCAAGCTTCATAGAGCATATTTACCCAAATCTAGATAGTATAGTTCAGTCATTCCATGTGGCTTCTTGATGCAGTCAGGACAAGAATTAAATAAGAGATGTATAAGATGGCGACCAGTGTGACAAAGCTTACTGTTTTATAATAAACTTTCTTATAAGTGGAAGTAGTACACTCTAAAGTAACAATGAGCATGCCTGTAATCCCCGTGACTTGGGAGGTTGAGGCAGGAGGATCACAAGTTCGAGGCCAGCCTGAGCAACTTAGAGAGACCCTGTATCAAAATAAAAAATAAAAGGGCTGGGGATGTAGCTTAGTGGTATATTGCCTTGGGTTCAATCCCCAGTACCACAATGAATAAATAACCAAAGTAATGACAAATACTATAGTAAATACATTTGTTATCATTTTCAAGTGTTATGTACCATACATCATTTTCTGTGCTATGTTTTTACACAACAGCATGATAGGTTTGTTCATGACATTACCACAGACATATATGTGAGAAACCTGTTGCACTGGGACATTATGGTGACTGTGACAGCATTAGGTGATAGGAATTGTTGAGCCCCATCACCGTCTTATGGGACAACGGTCATAAATGTGGTCCATTGTTGACCGAAACATCTTTATATAGCACAGTACGATCACATGAATCACTTAATTATTCATTTTCTAGGGCTGCTATAACAAAGTGCCATAAACTGCTTCGTTCAAACAATAGAAGTTGAGTGTCTCACAGGTCTGGAGGCTAGAAACCCAAGATCAAGGTGTTGGCTGGGCTGGTTCCTGCCGAGGGCTGCAGGGAAGAATTTCTTTTCTCTTGTAGTTTTCCAGTATTTTTTGTATTTATTGGCTTGTAGATATATCACTTTGGTCTCGGCTTTGATGTTTGGTGTTCACATGGTATTTTCCCTGTGTGCATGTCTCCAAATATCTCCTTTTTGTAAAAACACCAGTTCTACTCTGCTGGGATCCACATTATTCACCTTATTATAATTGATTGTTTCTGTAAAGATCCTATTTCCAAATAAAGTCACATTTTGAGGTACTGGGGATTTGAACATCAACATACTTATTTGGAAGGGCACAATTCAACCCATAACTTTTAATATTGCAAAATGTTTTCAGCCATGTGAAACTCTTGCTGAGTATATTATTCTAATTTGTGAGAACTTTCAGAATTGTGATTGGAATATAAAAAAAAACAAAAACAAGAAAATGGATGCTTGGCAATACTGAAAATGATAAGTTTTTTATGCAAAAATCTTTTGCATTCAAAAGGGGAGGAAGAATTTGAGGTTCATTGGTTTTTCTTTTCTCTTGCTGAAGTGTGTCTACCACTGGCAGTTCTTTGTGTTGGGAGCCGTGTCCCTCCTCCTCTAGCAGTGGCACAACACACAGCAACCTTCGCACTGTCCACTGCGGTCACCTGTGCTCCAAAGCCCAGGGAGAGGTATTCCCTGGGTGGGAGCAGTGCTGGTGCTGGGTGTGTGGGTTTAAGGTTCTGTTTACACTGTGCCAGTTAGGAGTGCTGAAGCTCAAGATGCCACGGGTCTCATGTGTACTCTTTACTCTTAATAAATTTATTTATGTGCATTTTTTTTTTTGGTATGGGGACCCAGAGCAGAGACATTTTACTCTCCTCTCCTCCTCTCCTCCTCTCCCCTCCCCTCCCCTCCCCTCCCCTTTTCTCTTCTCTTCTCTTCTCTTCTCACTTTTTGTTCTCGCTTTTTCTTTCTTGCTTCCTTTCTTTTTAAACAACAGTTTTCTGAAGTAAGTTTCACCATAAAATTTACTACTTTAAAGTGTACAGCTCAGTGTTTTTACAGAGTTATGCAATCCTCACTACTATCTTATTTTAGAACTTTTTTTTCTCATAAAGAAATGTCTCCAGCCTGTGCTTATTTCTGATTTACTTTCTGTCTCTCCAAATTTGCCTATTCTAGACCTTTCATCTAAGTAGAATCATACGACACTTTTCCTTTCGTGTTTGGCTTCTTTCACTTAGCATAATGCTTTAGGGGTTCGTCCACATTATGTCAAGGATAGATACTTCATCTTTTTATGGCTGAAGGATATTCCAGTGTGTGGCTAGACCACACTTTGTTTATTTACTCATCTGTTGATGAGCATTTGGGTTGCTCCTACTTTTTGTCCATTCTGAATAATGCTACAATCATGTACAAAGTTTTGTGAGGTGTATATTTTCAATCTGTTAGGTATATACCTTGCAGTAGAATTCTTATAGCATATGATAATCCCATGTTTAACTCTTTTAGGAACTTGCAAAGCTATTTTCCAAGGGTACTGCACTGTTTTCTGTTCGTGGAAAATATGAGGGTTTGAATTTCTCCACATCCACTCTAACACTTATTTTCCTTTACAAACAAATGTATCTATCTAAGCTGGGTATGGTGGCACAAGCCTTTAATCACGGAACAGCTCCTTGGGAAGCTGAGGCAGGAGGATTGCAAGCTCTAGGTTTAATGAAACTATGTTTTAGAATAAAAATTATAAAGGCCTGGGATGTGGCTTAGTGGTGGAGTACTTGCCTAGCATGTGCAAGGCCATGGATTCAATCCACAGCACTGAAAAAAGTAAAAAAAGAAAGAAAGAGAGAGAGAGAGAGAAGGAGGAAAGGAGGGAGGAAGGGAGTGAGGGAGGGAGGGAGGGAGGAAAGGAGGGA
>PVJS01040235.1:0-18536 GCA_004027185.1 Glis glis | reverse complement strand
GTCATCATCATCATCATCGTCCTCATCATCATCATCGTCATCATCATCATCGTCGTCGTCATCGTCATCATCATCATCATCATCGTCGTCATCATCATCATCATCACCGTCTTCGTCGTCATCATCATCGTCGTCGTCGTCATCATCATCATCATCACCGTCGTCGTCATCATCATCATCATCACCGTCGTCATCATCATCATCGTCATCGTCATCATCATCGTCATCGTCATTGTCGTCGTCGTCATCGTCACTGTCACCGTCACCATCATCGTCATCGTCATCGTCATCGTTGTCGTCGTCGTCGTCGTCATCATCATCATCGTCATCATCATCGTCATCATCATCATCTAGCCACCCACCACCTTCTTTCACTGATGCTCAGCATGATAACTCAGTGGATGAGCTTGGAAGTTACATGGGCCTAAGCTGGACTCACTGCCATATACTGGATGTGTGACCTTGAGCAAGTGACCCATTTCCTAACCTGAGAAATGGGGATTAAAAATACCGCCTATCTCATAGGTTCAGTTTGAACATTGGAAGGGGTCATTGTGCAAATCACTAAAATAGTATACGGTATGTAATAAATGCTCACTAAATGGCAGTGACTACTAATGCAGTCATGTGCCACACAGTGATGTTTTGTTTCATGATAGGCCACATATACAATCATGGTCCCATAAGATTATCTCACCTAGTGTTGTCACAGCCATCTCTGTCTGTGTAAGTTCACTCTGGGATGTTCACGCAACCACGGAATCACCTAACAGAGCATTTCTCAGCAATGCATGACTATTATCAAAATGATGATAATGTTGATATTCTCCATGGCTCAGTCCGCCTTATTCAGGCATTATTTTCTCCCACCTGGATAATTACAGTAGCCTCCTAACTCACTCGCCTCTCTGCCTTGTCCCGTCTTGCTCACCTCTGCTGACCCATTTCCAGGAGAATTTTCTTTGTTAAACATAGCTCTGATCAAATCATTCCCATTGCTTAGAACCTTCAAATAGTTCCTTGTTTCCTAAAGGATAAAAAGCCAAACTTCGCAGCTTTCTGTGCCCCCCGTAATGTTAACTTAGAGAAGTGCCCAATGAATGTTTGTGGATCACTGATTTACTTACCTGTACTCCACGAGTGGCACAGGATGGGTCGGTGCAGGGGGGCTGTGGCTCTCCAGGAAGGGCTGGAGTCGGACTAGACCTGGACAGCTCCAGCCGGCACCTCTCACATTCTATTTCATATGAACGGTGCCCAGCCGCAGTGGGCTCCCTGGAGTTGGACAGAGCAGAGGCCTGGATTCTCCGGTAGTCTCCATCCTTGGGCAAGTCACTTAGTAGCTTTGAGCAGGAGGGTAGGGGCAGCAAGGCCTGAACTGCCTACTCTTGCAGCTGTGGGGTAGGAGAAAGCTTGTGAATATGGAAAATGTGGAAGGGCTTATAAACTGTCTTCCAGGAACGCGCCCGTGGTTACTGCCACTAAACACAACCCGATCTCCAGCAGTCAATTTCCAAGATAAAAGCCCCAGGATGAGCGGTGGGCATGTGAAAGGCCCAAGGAGATTATTTATTTATAATTTAAATGACTGTGTTTTTCTGATTTTTACAGCAATCCTCCTAATAGCAAAAAATAATAGTCGAGCAAAAAGGAGAAAATAAAAACAACCATAATCCCACCCACACAGAAGCACATTATTAATTCCTTTTCATATTTCCTTCTAGAATCTTTCCCAAACATATGTGGTGTTTACATTATTTTATAGCCTGCTTCCCCCATTTAATGTACCACAAACCTCTTTTCACATTAATAAATGGGCCTTCATGGTATGATTATTAATGGCTGCATATTATTCCAGTATAAGGATACTCTAATTTATTTAACCAACACACTCCTGCTGGAATTTAGGTTAATTTTTACTTTTCCCTGTTACAAATGGGCTGCAGGGAACATCCTTGTAGCTAAATCTGTTTGCACCTCCCTCCCTTTTTCCTCAGGTTAAATCATAGAAGTAGTATTACAGGGCCAAAGAATAGGCATATTTTTTAAAAAAAAAGGTTTTTGCAAGGAACTGTCTGTTAATTGCCCTCTAGTAAGATTGTATGAGCAATTGAATTTTGAAGGTCATTTCTATCTAATGGTACAGTGTGCAAAATGAACTTTGAACTCTCAAATGGAATTAATCTCATCTAGGGTTTAATAAAGGTTTGGCCAGAACTGTTTTTGATTCTAGCCAGGGAAGGGTGCTCAGTGACAGTGGGGAAGCCAAGCCATGTTAATAAGTTTTTGGATCTCTTCTTCATTGGATATTTTTAATATTTAAAATCTGGAGTATAATTCATGTAGGATAGAATTATATTTTAATTGATTTCAGTATAGGGGCCACTAAGGTTCACATATGTCTGCTTCTCTCTAGGCATATGGAAAGATGATATTCCCGTATTCTTTGCTATCAGGTGGGGCTGGCGACTGGGTCTAGACAGTGACCTGTGACTAGGATGACGTGGGTCACTTTTGGAGTGAAGGACTTCCTTGTCAGGATGAGAGCCAAGGGAGCTGTCCTCTGCATGTTGACTGGGGAACCCCCGTGTTGCAGATCTTACACCGCGGGACGATGGAGCCTCCATTGCCCTGGGTCTCTGAGCATCTCATGAAGACGGTTGCCCCGGAGGGTCACCTATACTCATGGTTTATTGTGCAAATGAGAAATAAACTTGTGCTAAGTCACTAAGATTTGGAGCTTTAATCTGAACTGAAGCATAACTTCATTTATCCCGACTAATATGGTGATGTAGTTTAATTCTAAATCTATGTTATTAGTCACTTTACAAATATTTCCAACCTGTTTTGTGCTGTGCACTGTGGAGGACAGAAGAAAGTATAAACTTCATTTCTGTGTGTGAAGTGTGTACAACTTCTATTGTAGTATGATTCAACTATATTGTTTGTTGGATATTATGTGTATATATCTCAAATGTTATAGATTGATATAACATATACCTTTTTTGTGTTTGTGTGTGGTACTGGGGATTGAACCCAGGAGTATTCTAACTCCAAGCTACACCCCCAGCCCTATTTCATCCATCCTTCCTCCCTCCCTCCCTCCCTCCCTCCCTCCCTTCCTTTTCTGGTACTGGGGATTGAATCCAGGGGCATTCTACCTCTGAGCTTCACCTCCTGCCCTATTTTGTTTTTCAGTTTGAAACAGGGTCTCACTAAATTGTGGAGGGCCTTGCTAAGTTGCTGAGACTGGCTGTGAACCTGCAATCCTCCTGTCTCAGCCTCCTAAGTACTGGGATTACAGACGTGCACCACCATGCCTGGCTTATTTTTTATGTTCAAATAGGGTCTCTCTAAGTTACCATACGCTTCTGGCCTTGAGCCTGAGATCCTCTTGTATCAACCTCCCAAACAGTAGATCACAGGTGTGTGCCTCTGCCCCCAGCTTAGCATATACTCTTTTTTTAAAAAAATTATTTATTGGTGCATCATACATCTTGATGGGTTTCAGGGTGATAGAAGTATACATGTACACATCAGTCAATTAGACTTCCCCCAATTCCCACCCCTCTTCTCTCCCCCTTCCCTCCATCCTGTGCTCAGCATAGTAGTTGACTATGATAAGTTTGTGGATATACATCCTGTGCATTAGGGTGTTTCCCTCTTCCCCCTCCCATTTCCCTGTTAAGGTTTTCTCCATCTTTCTCTGGAATTCCTCCTGTGCCCTATTCTCCCTAGCTTCCGCATATTAGGGAAAGCATCTGACTTTTCATTTTTTGTGACTGACTAATCTCACTTAGCATAATGTTCTCTAATTCCATCCATTTCCCTGCAAATGACATAGTTTTGTTCTTCTTTATGGCTGCGTAAAATTTCATCATGTATATATCCCATAGTTTTGTAATCTATTCATCTGTTGATGGACATCTTGGCTGGTTCCATAGTTTGGCAATTGTGAATTGGGCAGCTATAAATATAGGTATGCATGCATTAGTCTGGTAGTTTGGTTTCAGTTCTTTTGGGTAGATGCCTAGAAGTGGTATTGCTGGGTCATAAGGTAGGTTCATTCCCATCCTTCTGAGGATCCTCCACACTGTTTTCCAAAGTGGTTGCACTAATTTGCAATCCCACCAACAGTGTATTAGAGTTCCTACTTCTCCACATCCTCACCAGCATTTGTTGTTGTTTGTGTTTTTAATGATTGCCAATCTAATTGGGTTAGGTGAAATCTCAGGGTAGTTTTGATTTGCATCTCTCTGATTACTAATGATGTTGAACATTTTTTATACATTTATTGGCCATTTGTATTTCTTCTTCTGTGAGGTTTCTATTTAGCTCATTTGTCCATTTTTTGATTGGGTTGTTTGTTTTTTTTAGTGGTGAGTTTCTTGATTTCTCTGTATATTCTAGATTATAGTCTTCTATCAGAGCAGTAGCTGGCAAAAATCTTCTCCCATTCTGTGGGCTTTCTGTTGAGGTTCTTTTTTTTTTTCAATAGATCCATATTTAATGTTGACATTTTCCAGTATTCATGATAGGGTTCCCTTGAAAGGGGGAAAAAGAGAGAGCATGCCTTGGAAGACATATACCCAAAGATGCTCTAGGACTTTGGATATCTCATTCCAAGAAAAGATCCAAAAGGCAAAATGTCTCCTTTTCCCATGTGCCAGGCTAGCTCTAAGAATCCTCAAAAGGATCTTTTAATTTGGGTTCTGGGATACTTCCTCCTCTTAGTAAACACAAGCAAAAATTATTTGCCCAACATCCTAATCATGTACATATAAGTGGTAACTATGGTACTTAATGGCAAAAAATTTACAAGCAATTTCTACCACAAAATCAATCTCTCAGGTCCTGGTGTGTGGTCAGGTTACCTTTTTCATTCTCAGGTGTAGGAGAGGGAAGTGCAGGGAAGGTAGGTGTTGGGGTGATTTGCTATTCTTACACTGAGGCACAGGTGAGATAAGAAGCTTCCCTTCATGGCAGATAGCTGATGTTTCAGGCCTGTTATTGGAGTCTGGCAGAATATGAGGTTCTTGATAGTTTCGTTTGCTATGCAGAAGCTCGTCAGTTTAATGCAATCCCATGTATTGATCCTCTTTTTAACTTCATGTGCCTTTGGGGTTTTGTTGAGGAAGTTTTTGCCTGTGCCTATGTGTTCAAGAGTGGGACCTATGCCCTCTTCAAGTAGCCAGGTCTTTGATCTATCTTGAATTGACTCTTGTGCAGGGTGAGAAAGTGGGGTTTATTTCCATTTTTCTGCATGTGGTTAACCAGTTTTGCCAACACCATTTGTTGAAGAGGCTATCTTTCTTCCAGTGTATGTTTTTGGCTCCTTTGTCAAAAATCAACTGGCTGTAAGTGTGTGAATTTATTTCTGAAACTTTTATTCTGTTCCATTGGTCTATGTGTCTGCTTTTGTGCCAATACCATGCTGTTCTTATTACTATGGCTCTGTAGTGTAGTTTGAAGTCAGGTATTGTGATGCCTCCTGCATGGTTCTTGTTGCTGAGAACTACTTTGGCTATTCTGGGTTTTTTGTTGTTCCAAATGAATTTAAGGACTGATTTTTCTATGTCTGTGAAGAATGTCTTTGGTAATTTAATGGGTATTGCATTGAATCTGTAAATCACTTTTGGAAGAATGACCATTTTGATGATATTTATTCTGCCTATCCAAGATCATGGGAGATCTTTCTATCTTCTTCAATTTCTTTTTTCAATGTTTTAAAATTTTCTTTGTAGAGGTCTTTTACCTCCTTGGTCAGGTTTATTCCTAAGTATTTCATTGTTTTGGGGGATATCGTGAGCGGAAATGTTTTCTGTATTTCCTTTTCAGTGGATTTATGTTTGGCATATAGAAAAGCTTCTGGTTTTTTAAGATTGATTTTATATCCAGACACTTTTAGAAAATGTTTTCTGCTTTTTGTTTCTGTTTAAAATTATCTTTAAAGAGTGACAAAATAAATTGTTACTGAATGCGATTTCTTCTTTCTTACAAAAGTGAAATACAAATCTTTGTGAGTTTTTAAAAAATATTTAAAGACTTTAAAAGAAACAGTTGGTTATTTGGTGTAATTCTACTATCTTTGCTCAGCAGTACCTGAGTTTGGGAAGGTGGGACATTGTGGTGATAAGAATGTTTGATGAATGAATTAATGTGTTCATGCTGGATACCCCCCCCCCCGATTTTTTTCTATTGTATCATCCTATATTGCCATGTATATTTTATTGTATTTTATTTTTTGAGGTACTGGGGGTTGAACCCAGGGGCATTCTACCTCTGTGCTACACCCCCAGTCCTATTTTATTTTTTATTTTGAAACAGGGTCTCACTAAGTTGTGGAGGCCCTCACTAAGTTGCTGAGGCTGACCTTGAAACTGCAATCCTCCTGTCTCAGCCCCTCAGGTACTGGGATTACAAGTGTGTGCCACCACGCCCAGGGTCATACATATTTTATTTTATTGCTTTCTTTTCAATCAGGGCAGTTTGGAGAAATCCATGGTCTTTCTGGTGAGCTGGCCACAGGGAAAGGGCTTGCTAGTTGCTGAGTGCGGTTGCAGAATTCTGTTGGCTGCAGGTGTCTGCCTGAGCTGGTAGGTGGAGCACCAAGAGAAGGGAGGCTGTGGGAGGCAGCCACTCACACAGGCACTGGCAGCGTGGGGGTTCAGGCAGCAGGCCGGGTTGGCATTATGATAATGGAATCCTTGGAGCTGCACACAGTGGCCCCTTGGGGGAAGCAGGAGCTCCTGAAGGTCCCTTGGAAGTCTTTGCACCATCAAAAAAAAACAAAAACTTTTTTTGGCGGTACTGGGGATTGAACCCAGGGGCATTCTACCTCTGAGCTATACCCCCAGACCTATTTTTTATTCTTAATTTTGAAACAGGGTCTCACTAAGTTGCGGAGGACCTCACTAAGTAGCTGAGGCTGGCTGCGAACCCCAATTCTCCGGTCTCAGCCTCCCAAGTACTGGGATTACAAGCGTGCGCCACCACACCCGGCTTGCACCATCAATTTGAGGGCTCACGACCCCTGTACTTGGCACCTCCTAATTGATTTTATTTTTCATGTGTATAAAGAGCATTGCTCCATTAAAGCCCAGGACGCTTGCAGCTCTAGCAGAAGTTTAAGAGGAGGCAGTGTATTGGAGGTGGCAGTGGAGGGTTGAGGTTCTGATTGTAGACTCCGGAGACAGACGATCCAGATTTGACCTGAGGATGGGATCTTGGCCTTTGGCATCCATGGTGGTGTAGTTAAGACAGGTGACTTGGGTCTCCCCGCTTGCCTTTCCTCATCGGTCAAGTGGGGGTGATTGTAATACCTTCTCCCCAGAGGGTTGTTAGATGTACAAAATAAATCAGTCAATGGAAAATACATCAATCCCACTGGACTGTGGTCACATGAGCTTTGGGGAGGGCGGGTGTGTGCGTGTGACACAGTCCTGACCAGGCCCAGCTCTGCGCAGCTGGACGACCTTGCACAGGCCACTTGGCTCTTTCTGCCCTTGGATGAAATGTGACCGTGTGGGCAGTACCCTACGTGGTGAAACCTGGCACACCAGAGGTGCCTAGGAAGTGTGACTTTCTTTCCCTCTGGATCTGTCTTCCCATCTGTAAAGGGGAGGGGGCTGAGACCTTCTCTCTCTGTAACTGCCAAAGACTTTGAGTCTGGTATCAGAGGGTGTCCTTTCTGGGACCAGCAGGTGGGGTGTGGCTCCTGGAAGCCTGTCTCCATGCCCTCTCTCTCGCCCGTGTCTCCTGCACTTCCGTCCACACACCAGGCGGGCTTTGACCTTGTATTGCTCTTAGCCTGGCTGCTCTTCTCCCGACATCCTCATGGCTTCCTGTCCTAAGTGCTTCCCAAAGCCCCCTTCTCAGGGAGGCCACCCCAGCATTTCACCTCCCTCCCCCTCAATATCGGATATTCTCCATTCCCGTTAAATCTCTTTCTTTAGCCCTCCTTGCTGTCTGACATCTGATCGATTTGATTTATTAACTGTCTTTGTCATTTGTCTCCCTCACTAGAATATCAACCTCCGGGAGTGTAGGGATTTGCTTGTTCGATGCTGTGTCCTCAATACTTGGAACAGCATCTGGCTCAGGGCAGGTGCTCAGTAAATATTTGTGAATCCATTTATATGTTGAATAAGTGAAAGGAGTTGGGGGCTCTCAGGGCGGCTGTGAATCTGCCTTGGTCATGGAATTGGGGGCTCACACGTTGAAGACCCCTGATGCTCCAGCCAGGTCTGTCAGAGGCCCGGGCAGTGGGAGTGGGATTCCAGGCACTGGAAATGGATGTTGTGGGGGAGGGAGGAGGGCTGCTCAGTGGCCAAGGAACGGTCCAGGCGGTGAACCCTCCTGCTGTGGTGAAGGAGGGTGGAAGATGCTGAGGCTCTCATCCCATCAGGAAACCAATAACTTGAAGACAAAAGGGAACTCAGAGCTTCTGAAGTCCCCACCTTTCATTTCCTGGAGGAGAAAGCTGAAGCCCAGAGACCTTCCCAAGTCCCAGAGCTCTGCAGTCTCTCCTTCGCCTCTTGGATAACTTACTCAGACAGAGGCTCTCTACACTTGACTTTTCTCACCTAAATCAAGGATGACATTAACCACACCTACTTCCTGTAATGCTCTCAATGTAGGTAAGTCATGAGCCATCAACCGCATGGAGGTAATCAAGTGGCAGTGGTGACTAGTGGCAGTGTCATAACCCAGACTCCTCTTTTCGAGAGCTTGGGTGTTTTTCTCCATGGTGAGATGCTTTGGAGAACTTCAGACCTATTTACTTCAAGTCAACTAGCTGCCACCATGTGAAAACACTGCCTTATTTTCCCTCACTCCACCCCGATTTCAGGGTGTCTAGACCCCCAACACTTGACTCAGCCTTACCCTCTCAGCCCACACGAGCTGCCAGGGCACTGCCATTTTGGCTGGGGTGTGGTCTCTGTGGTTCTCCATCAGGTCCTCTGTCCCTCTTAGAGTGAGGCACCTTTGTGTCTTGCTGAGACTGTAAACTGGTGGCTGCTGGCTGAATGTGGTCCCGTGGAAGAACAGGTCACAGTTTACAATGTTCTTTTGGATTTAGATGGGATGTGAACTCTTTGGGTTTTCAGAACACTTTCTGGGTTTTCACTCACCCATTCACCCTTGCCCAATTCATACTTGCCCAACTCACACCTGCTCAATTCACACCCCATCCAGTTCACACCTTGCCCAATTCACACCCCACCCAATTCATATATTGTATTTAACTGTTTGGCCTGGCTGATGAGATTCTAACTTCTGTTTGAGCCCAATCTCAACAGCTCTGTAATTGGAAAGACCTGGTACAAAGCCTGGCTCTGCCCTTACAAATTGGATAATCTCGGGCAAGTCATTTAACCTCTCTGAGCTTCAGGACTTTAGCCTAGGGTCTAGCTTACAGTATGCCCTTAGAAAACATCGTTAGCAACTTGAAAAGCCCCCGTCTTGGAGAAGCGCCAGTCCTGTGGCTTTATGGCTACTGTTTTCATTGGTCTTCTTGAAGTGAACATTCTATGAATCTTTCTGGCCAGACTTTCCCATGGTCCTCTTATTTTGGAAGATTTCTATGGTCCCATTTCTACAGGGGGTATAAAGGTGATCTAGAGAGAGAGTCAGTGCTTGTAAGGTGACACGGTCTTAAATCTGGGTTTACTGACTTCTAGTCCAGTACTCTTTCTTATAGATATTTACTGAGCCCCCGAGAGATGGATGTTGTTATACTCAATTTACAGATGGGAAAACTGATTTTCAGATGACAAGATGGGATTAAATGTCAGAGTAGCTAGATATGATATAAAATTTGCCAAACACAGGGCCTTATAAGTTGGGGACATCTCAGCCTATGAAATGGGAAATTTCCACAAGATTTCCTCTAAAGTCTTTTCAGCTCCGAAGTCCTAGAAACCGCTCTCTGTCCCTCAGACTCACCTCTGTTGTCTTCCACAGAGCAGAGTTGAACTTGGCAAAGTTTCTCCCTCAGGGCCCCGTGTCCTTACCACTTTTTTGAAGACAATGTGTAAAAATTGCTTTTACTGCTGGATAGGGAGGTTTGTAATAAAAGGCAACTCCTTGGGTGCCCTAATTCCACTTTAGGAAGAATGAACATATTGTTTTAATTAATCATACAAAAGCCAAATTAGCATGATTGTGTGATAGGTGTTGTAAATCATCTGGATCCACATCATTGAGCAGAGAGCATTTAGTTATTCCGAAGTTGTTAAAGATTTTATCTACCCAAGTGAAAATTCAATTAGGACTAGCTTCAGCTTATATAAAACTAAGGATTTTCAACTGTGGGAAAATACCCTTTGTGTGTGTGTGTGAATACCACCTTATGCCACTTTGATAAATTACTGTAATTAACTGTATCCTACGCAAGCTAAACAAAATTTACTGAACTGTTGTCGTATAAAAGGGATATCGTCTCTTCTCTTGTTGGGGAGATTACTCTAATCTCTACATGATATTGCCTTGAATGTCCTGGTTTTTATGCTGAGATCTGAAAATATCTGCAGAATTGTAGCTGGTCCCGGAGAGAGGGGCACGGTTCTCAGCACACCCCACGTTTTCCCCTCGGGTGTAGAAGCAACAGCTATGGGCTTCGCTGTGATTCAATTAAATGTGCTAGGTTTAATTAACTAGCTAGGGAAACCCCACAAGAAGAACCAATGTGGAACACCCTAATAACTTAGCCAAAAAAGGCTGAGTTATTTTGGGAAGGGCAGAGGATGATGGACGAGGCAAGGAGACTCACTTGCAGCTCTCTGGCACAAATTCTGCTCTCTACACTTTCCATTTTCTGCGTACCCGACTCTGCCCCATCTCACCTATACTTCAAGGCCAACCCTTCCTCTTTTCAGAAACCTTCCAAGGAGATTTGTAGGTATATTCTTCTTATAAATGTGCTCCAGACAATCTCCCCTAATCCATCAACATACCTCTTTATGGGTTCTCTGACCTTTTCTCCTTTTTCACCCACTATAGGGGTCTAATTCTCAATGAAAGCACACCATGGACACTGACACTGGCAGGCTTCCTACTGGAATGGTCCAGCTGCACCCCGAACTTCTTCATGCCATCTGTCCAATTCCCAACTGTTTGTGGGCAAAACTCTTGGAACAAGGTTGCTCTGAACCACAGCTCACCTGGTGGTATGACAATTTTGGATGGATTTTTCAAGTAATTTTTTAGCAGCATTGCTACTGCTATTCTTAGCGGACACTTACTGAATGCATGCTATGTGTTGCAATGAGCTCTGTAGGTATTAGCATCTTTAGTCTTCACTCAGAACCTCTCTGATGGGTGTTATTATCTCCAACTTACAACCGAGAAAACCGAAGCTCAAGAGGTCTATAAACCTGCTCAGGCTCACCTGGCTAGCATGAGTTAGAACCAATATTTGAAGTCATGTCCTATTTGCCAATAAAGACCTTGCTCTTAGCCGCTGTACAAAACTGCTCCATGCTAAGATTTGTGAAAATATCAAAATATTCAAATCATTTATTCACTTATCACTTGGGTTAACTTGTCCCATAGGATGCTTTTCTGGCCAAGTCACGCTTTCTTTGGCTGGGAACTTTGCACGTCCCTGGGGATTTTCTTGGAGGTGTGATACACACACACTTGTCTTCAGTCATCTGGGTCACAATGGGGAGAAGCATGAAAACTGTTAAACCATCCTGTTGTGCTCCAGAGAGGTAAGTCATGTCCTTTTGCAGTTTGGTATGGTTGCAGAAATCCATCTCTAATGACCTGGCTAAGGGAGATAATGGGGTGTTTTCTTCTTCTTTTTTTTTTTTTTTTGCGGTACCAGGGATTGAATGCAGGCGCGTTCTACCTCCGCGCTACGCCCCTGGCCCTATTTTTTTTATACTTTATTTTGAAACCGGGTCTCACGAAGTTGCGGAGGGCCTCACTAAGGAGAGAGAGAGAGAGAGAGAGAGAGAGAGAGAGAGAGACAGGGAGAGAGAGAGAGAGAGAGAGAGAGAGAGAGAGAGAGCGCTGAGGCTGGCCACGAACCCGGATCCTCCGGTCTCTGCCTCCCAAAGTACTGGGATTACAAGCGTGCGCCACCACGCCTGGCGGGTATTTTCTTCTTAGGAAACATAATTTCATCATCACCATCAGCTCATTCATCGATGCATTGCCAGCCTGAAGGTTAAGAACTAAGACAAAGAGCTCTCCCAGCGTTGGTTTCGTATTCTGTAATGTTTGTATGATAGGTTTCAGAGGTTTTAGTCTACGGTTGCTTGGCCCTGTCGTTTTGGGCCTGTGGTGGCACAATGCATCATGGTGGGAGTGCATGGTGGAGGAGAGGCCTGTTGATCTCATTGGATCTGAGAAACAGAGAGGAAGTGCAGGGCCCCAGTATCGCCTTCATGGGCACACCCCGAATGACCTAACTTCCTCCGCTAGGTCCCACCCACCTCCCAATAGCACCGTGGACTGGGGACCACGCCTTTAGCACATGGGCCTCTGGGGGACACTTATTGAAACCACAGCAATAGAGGAAAGAATTTCCTTTCCCTCTTTGGAACTGGGACACTCTTCTTCTCCTGCGGGTGGACATCAATACTCCATGCTCTCCAGCCTTCGGACTCTAGGATTTAATGCCAGTGGCCTTCCAGGTTCTCAGGCCTTTGGCCTTGGACTGAGGGCTCCATTATATCCTTCCATGGTTCTGAGGCTTTTGAACTTGGACTGGGCCATGATGCTGGCATCTGAGGGCCTCCAGCTTGCAGACAGCCTGTCGAGGAACCTCTCAGCCTTCCCTAGAAATTCTCTTCTCCACTCTCTCTCTCACTGTATGCATGTACATGTGTGTGTGTGTGTGTGTGTGTGTATAAAACATATATGTTATATTAAAACACATTGACTATATAAAATATAAAATATTTATAACATTAAAATATATGTAGAAAAATATATATCCTATTGTTTGTGCCTCTCTGGAGAGCCCTGACTAGTATCGTTCGACATCTTTTCTGAGTAGTCCAGCAATGTGCCTAGTTTAGTGATGAAAAACAAACTGTAACTGTCGTGCGCACAGCATCGTGGCCACAGGAGAAGAAAGAAAAGAGAAAAAAATACCCAACGACAACCCAAAACATCCACAGTTCTACCACCCCAGCAAATCACTTGAGTATTTCCAAATTTCTTTGTTTACTTCTCGTTTCTGGCCATCTGGCACTGGATTCTTGCATAGTTGCAATCCCAGTGTAAATAGCATTTCCTGACAATAATGGATCCTCAGTATTTCCCTATGCCACTGCACAGTCTTCTCTGTGATAATTTTGAATTCCTCTAAAGCATTGTATTAACTGTATGTATCTTAAATTTCTTAGCCTGTCCCTTTTAGGGGGTCTTGATTTTGTTTTCTATTGTCTACTGTCATAAGTTGATCTATTCATGTGCTTAATAAATATTTATTGATTGAGTCACTGTCACGGCCATCTACCCTGTGCCAGGCAGTGGGATGGTGAGGAAGGGGGACAGGCAAGGACAGAATGAATGGAAAGACATAACGAGGGCTATACATAAATCATACATAACTGAGAGCCGGAGTCATTGGTGGGGGGCATCCATATTTAGGTAGGATGGAGAAGAAAAAAAAACTTCTCTTGGAAGGTGTCTTAGTCTCTTCAGGCTGCTATAACAAAATGCCTTAGACAGGGAAATTTATAGACATGAGAAATTGGTGGCTCACAGTTCCGGAGGCTGCGGCATCCAAGATCAAGGCAACAGTGGAGTTGGTGATTGGTGAGAGCTTTCCCTCTGCTTTAAAGATGGTGACTTTTTGCTGCATCCTCACGTGGCAGAGGGGTGAGGGAGGTCCCCCTAGCTGCTTTTATCAGGGCACCAATCCTGTTCTTGAGGGTGGAGCCCTCCCACCTCATCACTTCCCTGAGGCCCCATTTCTTAATACTACTTATCCTACTGGGCATTGGTTCCAATCTATGAATCTGGGGGATCCCCACACCCAGACCACTGCAGAAAGCAGCATTTAAACTGCGAACCGAAGGGAAAGAAGTGTCTGAATTTGGTATATACTGGTGGGGATGTACTCCTGGCAGGGGAGAAAGGTTTTGGGGCGTGAAAGAACTTGTGTGTTTAAGAAGCTAATAACTATGTAGCTGGAGAGGGGCTCCAGTAAGTCTGGAGTCAGCAGCCAGATTTTCAGGTCTTCAGCAATGATCATAAGACATTTGTGTCACTAAGATTTAATAAGACATTTCATATTAAAACAATGCTTGGGAGAACAATGCAGTGTGTCGATATCCTTGTGTTGTTATAATGCTAATATCATTGGTCATTATCTCTAATTTATAGGTGAGAAAATGGAAGCCCAGAAAGGTTACAGCTTTGGCATTACAAATGTATCAACATCTGGCTAAGGCATGGAGACCAAAGTCTACACTATACCTTTTTTCTCTTTGCCATTTTGCTGTGCCTTTCCCCAAAACATTTTTTTTTTTTTTGCACTTCATCAGTCTGTGTCTATAAGGTCTGTATTTACACACGATGCTGTGTCCTTCCTTAGCCCACTGGCTGTGTTACGGAGATTGCAAAGGGGGTAAGGGGGGGGGAAGGGATCTGAGAAAACCTAGTTGCATTAAAACTATAGGAGTGGTTACCTGGTTGTTCTCAAAGACGGCCAAGGGGCAGTATCAAGTGGGGAAACCCAGTAGGTTTTGTAATGTGCCAACGGAACATAACACAGCCCGGAGGGGCCCAGACAAAGCGTAGCCTGGGGGAAGAGGATTTCAAGTGGAAGGAAAGATCTCTGCAGAACACAAGGGCAAGAGGAAGTCATTCTAGTTTGCAACAGAACAAAATAAACTTAGGGCTTTATTTCAGAAATGTCAGGGAATTACAGAGTCTCAGGGTGGGAAAGGATTTTAGAGTGTGCTCTAACCACCCGGGATGGCTGAATGCCCGCACATGACTACCAGCATGTAGTCATGTCCCAGTGGTCCAGGGTTGGGGCAGCCACTGCTTCTGGGGACAATTTCTTCCAACAGCCCATTCATTTGGCCGACATATAGTAAGAACCAACTACGAATCGAGCACCTGCCAGACATAGGGCTAGGGACTGGGTATGGAGAAATGACTGAAATCGACCTGGTTTCTGCCAGGTACATGGTGGTACCTGCAGTCTAGTGGGGGTTATAGATAGTAAGCATTTCAAAACATGGGTACCGTAGTTATACCTTAGCATGCTATGAAAGATAAGGGTGCTATGAGAGAGAATAAGGGGATAGAGGGAGGGAAATAGTTAATTTAGATTTGGGGGTTCAGAAAGGTGACATTTAACATGAAGCCTAAGGTAGCCCCATTGCCTGTCTTGCCCCTCTCACTGTCTCTTGCTCCTTGCCCTCCAGCCACCCTGGCCTCCTGGATGTTTTTTGAATATTCTAGAGATGCTTCTACCCAGGGCCTTTGTTCTAGCTACTCCCTCTGCCTGGAACGCTCTTCAGCCGGATATTCGCTCTAGAACTTCCAATATCCCTTTCTTTGCTCTCCTTTTTCCCCCACACCACTTGCTATCTCACACATTGTCTTCTTCACCTGTGTCATTGTTTATAGTGTTTATCTCTGGCTAGAATTTAAGTTCCACAAGGGCAGGGATTTTTGTCTTTTCTCTTCACTTTTATATTTTAAGCACCCTGAACAGTACCTGGCATGGAGCCATATAGAGTTGTTGAATGAATATGGGAAAGAGGCCCATGAAGAGTCAGGAAAGGTGTCGGAGGCAGAGGGATCTGTGTGCACAAACTAGCTCAGAGGTAAGAAAGAGCTCAGGATGCTCATGAAACAGGAAGGGGGGCAGCCAAGGAGGGGCGAGGTGGGACGGGGCAGGAGCCAGATCTTTGCTTATCTCTGGCTCTTAGGACCTTGCCCTCTTACACTGGAAATCTCCTGCCCCATGGCCTCCGTGCAGATATTATCCCTGTTCTTCATTCTGCACCTTGGAGTGTCACCAAGCAATCTTAACATATGGCGGCCCATCTGATCGTGAAGTTGGATGTTATAACCCTTCTCTTGGGTGTTTTCTCCAGGCCAGCAGTTCCAGTTTCTTGGACATGGATGTCCTCTTAAGAAAACTTAAATTCTAGCTTATTTCTTGCTCACATAAAGTGTTTTTGATCGACAGGAAGCTCATCTCCAAGCAGCAGTGCAGAGAGCAGGCTCCTTCCATTTCGCGGCTCTGCTATGTTCAATAGATGGTCACCATAGGAGGGGAAAGGACGCGAGGAAGGACACCTGGGAGCCCTGGAGGCGTCTGGCATCACTTCCACCATACGACATCGGCTAGAACTCACTCATGGCCGCACGGATGGCAAGGGCTGTTGGAAAATGCGGTCCAGCTGTATGTGCAGGAAGCCGGGGAGCCGGGGAGCCGGGGAGCCGGGTTGGGGATGGGCAGCACTCTCTGACAGATGTGTTTGTCAGTCCGGCTGCATCCTTCCTGCCTTGAATTCCTTGAATTCCAGCAACAGCGAATCTTCCGACCCTCTAGTCACCCCTCTCTGCTTATGCAGCGCTTTGTCTATGTTCCTCTGATGATGTCATTCCAGAACTGAGCGGGGCAGAAACCGGCAGGCAGGCTGTTTGAACGTAGGCACCCCATGCTCAGCCCTCAGGACCCAGCGGGAGGATGGGTGGTCCATCGCCATTCCTTCTGCCTTCTGGCCTGCTTGGAGAGATTTCTTGGCACCTCTCTTGGGGAAAAACATCTCCCTTTCCAGCCACACCCCCATCATTCCCACGAATCCAGAGGTGATGTGCCACAGCCCTCAGAGCGTGGGCTGCAGTATCTGATGGACCTGGGTTGGAGTCCTGCATTCTTTTTATTTATTTTATTTTATTTTTTTCCTGGTCATGCAGCTTTGAACCAATATCTTAAGCCTTTAAGCCATAATTTCCTTCTCTGTAAAGGGAGCTGATGATGATACCAATAGCAATATCAGATTTCTGTAAAGAGTAAGTGAGACAACTAACTTAAAAGGCTTAGCACAGATCCTAGCATATGCAAGGTGCTCAGTAAGTGGTGGCTAATAATGATGACAATAATCGGCAACTCTTTCCTCTAGCAAACAGACCTAACCACTGTGCTTTAAAATCCTTGTTTCTTTCTTCTTTTCATTCCTTCCCAGTTTTCCATCACCCCTGCCATCACTCTTATACTCAATCCAGTCCTCCTGGGATTCCCTTCTGGACTTCCTGTCTTCCCGACTCACAACTTGCCTTTGTTGAAAAATGAGTGAGGACAGACACTCTGGCATTAGGGAGAAACACAGTGCACAGGCTTGGCCTGAACCCTTTCCCCTCTCACCTAGAAACTACTGGGAAAGCTTTACCCATGAGGATGAATTGGGGCTTCCCAACCCTTCTCCATTGTAAACCCAAGACTCCCTTTATTTTGCAAAAGAGCAGCCACTGTGGACAGTGCCACAGTCTGACAGGCCGTGGCCGGCATACGTGGCCAGCCACTTTTCTGCTTTCCAAAACGAATTAGAGACGGGTATGTTGAAATGGTATGGAAGCCAACAATGAAACACTACGTGCCTACCAGCCGACATGCTACTGTGGTTTCGCCTTTCATGCAAAGGATCTTGACTCATACAAGTGGGTCTCTGGCTCAGTTGTGTGCTGGAGCGGCTGGTCCCCGTCCACACCCATAATGGGAGCCAATCATGGCATCCCTCTGCTCTCTGTTCAGTGACACCACCTGGGTAGCTTAGAATTGTTCCCTGTGGGAGTATTTACTCCATAGAAACTGGCAAATGCTTTAAGTCATGGCTCCACCAGAGTTGGTTGTTACGGATTTGCCAGCACACCACTGCTCTGGCTGACATAGAGGGACCCCGCTATCCTCAAGGCTCACACATTTAAATCAGGCATCATTTTGACAAATACAATGTCTTTAGAGAGAACTTTTTTTCTCTTGGGCCCCAATTCTTCTGCTAGTGTCTAACATAGAGAGCACTTTGGTTTGGGGGAAGCACGGGACACTGGACCAAAGGATGGCTGTTTCCATAGCAACCTGGGTAGGGAGTGGGGTTGGGAAGCATTTTAAAAGCAGCACCTGTTGAGTTGTAATGTGCAGGTGAATCATTTGGGCATCTTGTTATAATGCAGATTCTGATTCAGTAGGTCTGGGTGGCACTGGAGAATCTTTACTTCTAATAAGCTCCCAGTGGTGCTGGTGCTGCTATACACCAGTCCATGAGTAGCAAGAGTGTGGAGGATAATTTGAGAGTGGGCAGAGGAATTGAAAATCTTGTAAAAACTCCTCAAATTTTAAACCCACCAAAACCCAGAGACTGGTGTTTCTCTTGCCCCGGCTTCAGACTTGCCAGTTTAGTCCCTTCCTTCCTTCCTTCCTTCCTTCCTTCCTTCCTTCCTTCCTTCCTTCCTTCTTTCTTTCTTTCTTTCCTTCTTTCTTTCTGGATTGAATCCGGGAACATTCTACCTCCAAGCTACATCCCCAGCCAATTTTTTTTTTTTTTTTT
>PVJS01040234.1:0-18535 GCA_004027185.1 Glis glis | reverse complement strand
CCCCTGCGTTCAATCCCCGGTACCGCAAAAAAAAAAAAAAAAAACACCCACAAATAATCTAGTCAGTAATTGGACAAATGAACCGAATAGACACTTCTTAAAAGAAGAAATTCAAATGGCCAATAATTTATGGAAAAAGTGTCCAGCATTTTTAGCCATCAGGGAGATGCAAATCAAAACTATACTGAGACTCCATCTCACCCTGTCAGAATGGCAATCAAGAATTCAAATAAAAGATGCTGGCAAGGTTGGGGAAAGGAACCTTATACATTGTAGGTGAGCGTGTAAATTAGTATAGCTCCTATGGAAATCAGTATGGAGGTTGCTTAACAACTAAAAATACAAGTGCCATAGGATTCAGCTATACCATTCCTCAGTATACATCTGAAAGAATTAGAGTGAGCGTACTATAGAGATGCATGCACACCCATGTTTATTGCAGCACAATTCATAATAGCCAAGTTATGGAAGCAGCCTAGGTGCTGGTTGAAGGCAACAAATGATAGTATAAAGAAAATGTGGTATATATAATACACAACAAAGTAGTATTCGGTAATGAAGAATTAAGTCATGTCATTTGCAGGAAAATGGATGAAACTTGAGATCCATTTGCTTATTTTGTTAAGCAAAACAAGCCAGACTTAGAAAGACAAGAATCACATGTTTTCTCTCATATGTGGAATCTAGAAGAAAAAAAAAGACGACATGGAAGTAGAAGGGAGACTGTCAGTGAAGAAGAAGGGATTGGGGGAGGGGCCTGGAGGGTAAAGGTAAGACCTGGGGGGTGGAGATGATCGAAATATGTTATATGAGCCGGGCATGGTGGCGCACGCTTGTAATCCCAGTACTTGGGAGGCTGAGACTGGAGGATCCAGGTTCGCAGCCAGCCTCAGCTACTTAGTGAGGCCCTCCACAACTTGGTGAGACCCTGTTTCAAAATAAAGAATAAAAAATAGGGCTGGGGGTGTAGCTCGGAGGTAGAATGCCCCTGGGTTCAAACCCCAGTACCGCAAAAAAAAAGAAAAAAGGAATATGTTATATGTGTATAGGAATATGACACAATGAAACCCTCTAGTCTGTATAATATGCACTAATCAAAAAGTACAAGAAAGATGGCCCTTTTAAATATTAGGGAATTCTTACTCCATTTACTGTTGATTTTTACCATCATAAATGCTGAGATGCTTCTCCTAGGAGTAAAATGTCAGATGAGAATACCACTGCAAAGTTCATTAGGGTACGTACTGGGGTTTGCAAATAGTAAAAGCTGTTCCTCTGTAGAAATTTTACACAGCTTTTCTAACAACACAAAACCAAAACAAACAGACGAAAGTTCTTCCTAGGTCGAAACAGCTGATCAAACATTTCAAACTTTGGAGTTTCGCCTTCTGAGTGAAAAGATCCCTGGCTTAAAAACATACAGGAATTATGAAAGAAGCATATCTTCACATGAAGAAATTAACCCGTGGGCAGTGAAGGTTTGTGTTTTGGTGTTTGGTTTCGGAGCTGTGAGCGCACGGACCGCAGCATTCTGACATCCACCTCAGCTGGTGTTAGCGTGGGCCATTATGCAGTTCGAGTATTGGACCCTTTCCATGTGTTGGGATCGATAATAACCTTGTTTTCTTTTATGTATGTAAGTTACATAAAATAGAATTTTTCTCTTTCCTAACAAAGGAGCTGAGGGAGACCTGCGTTAGCCCACCTACTGCATCCTTCAGTGCAGAGGTTGCCACGCTGGTCCCAGTGTTGGACCCCTGCCTCTGCAGGCAACCCCAGTTTGTTCTCTGTGGCTGTGGTTTTGGAGGTGGAATTGCCCAGGTCTTCACAGACGCTGTGGTGAAGTCCACTGAGTTGAGAAAGAACCAAGGCTGTGCCTCTTCACTGTCCCACGATGTTGAGGGATGGTGGCAGTTAACAATGATTGACACCATAATCAGCCGGGGGGGAGGGTTGCTTGTTTGTTTGGTGTGTGTGTGTGTGTGTGTGTGTGTATGTGGTACTGGGGACTGAACCCACGAATATTCTACCTCTGAGCTACAACTTCAACCCTTGTCATTTTTTGGTTTGAAATAGGGTCTTGCTAGGTTGCTAAGAGTCTCACTAAGTTGCTAAGGCTGGCCTTGCACCTGCGATCCTCCTGTCTCAGCTTCCCAAGTACTGGGATTAGAGGCATGAACCACCATGCCTGGTCATCAGCAGTGTTTTAAAAAGCTATCAACAAATTAGAAGGAGCCAGTCACAGTGGCACAGGCCTGTAATCCCAGTACTTGGGAGGCTGAGACAGGAGGATAGCAGGTTCAAGACCAGCCTCAGCAATTTAGCAAGACCCTCAGCAACTTAGTGAGACCCTGTTTCAAAAATAAAAATAATAAAAGGGCTAGATGTTCCTGCCTTGCCCAGCAGTATAGACAAGAGGGTGACTTTTCCTCTTTGGCCTTGTGGAAAATGACTGAGTTCTAGAGGGTAATTATTCTTGTCTCTCAGAACAGCAGATCTGCAGAGCCATTTCAGGAGCCTCCAAACTTCCCCCTTGGAGCATGCTAGAATTCTCTTATTGGATTCTCTTACTGTCTTCTTCCTCTCCCCAGCCCCCTTTGCCCATGTCATGCCTCCCATGGTCTCATACACCTGACTGCAAACCATAATGGATTTTTAAACATTAATCCTGGTTCCCTGAGCATCTCTTTATTTTCCAATTCTAAAGATGACCCTGGGATAATGGGCCATGTAGGGCTGCTGGGGAAACACAGCCTCTTCGGGGCACCCTGCTGTGCTAATGGCACACACACTCAATTGTGGGGGACAGCCCAGGGACTGGAACAAGCAGCAGCCCGGTGTGAGCTAACACTCCCGCTGAACTCCGTGGGCATTCACAGTGTTCCCTCTGCTCTGTCTGCAGGCCTACTCCGTGTATGATGAAGACATCGGGTACTGTCAGGGCCAGTCCTTCCTCGCTGCCGTGCTGCTGCTGCATGTAAGTAGTTTTCCGTGTGATGAGCGGCTCAGTGCGGCCGAGCGCCCTTTATTTCTACTTGGTTTTGTTCTTCCTCCTGATTCCCTGTGTACCTGATGAAGATTACACATGGCATATGCTTTTAAAAATGCACTGTGGGTAATAAAGTAAGAGATCTGGTGTCAAGAACGGAGCAGGTTTTCAATAGAATTACTATTGCTGGCTGGAAGCAAATATATTGCTGATTTGGAGTTATTTTTAACTAGAACAGTCTAGAATAAAAAAGTCATTGTAACTGCCTACATATCAGGACTCGGACCACTCTGAACTGCTGTTCTATGCCAAGGAAATCTTTTCTCTTTTCTGCGATTTATTTTTGTATACTCTCTTTCCTGTCAGTCACCTTCATTTAACAGAACATTTATTGAGCATCAATTGCCAGGTACTGGGCTAGAAAGCAGGATTACAAAGATGAATCATTTATAATTTGTGTTCTCAAACACCTAACAGGCCAGGATGGGGCACAGATAATGGAGGTGGAGACTTATTATTTTTATTCTCTTTTCTGTGTCCATATTGATTTTTCTGATGACAAAAATAATCCATGTTCACTAGACAGCTTACCGTGTTGTAAGTCAAAGCGAAAAACACAGGGAGGAGCATAGAGAGGAGAATTAGTCAGCCTAGTTCTGTTGGAACTTTCGGGAAAAACTTTCTGGACAGGGCAGCTGCTTTGCCAAGACATATATAATGGAGGTTGGGGGAGGGAGAGGGGAAAGGGAGAGAGCAGAGAATTCTGGACAGAAGTCGGAACAACAGCAAATGTATGAAACCAAAGAGCGTTGTATACAAAGGGACAACGTGAAATTAGACTTAGTATGGAAATTACATGCAGGTAGTGGTAGAACCTAAAAATGGTAAAATGGACAGGGACCAAATTATGAAAACCATGTGATCGTGTCACAAAATGTGGGCTTTGTCCTAAAGCTAGTGAGGAGCCATTGATCTATTTGAAGCAAGGGAATGATATAGCCAGATGTTCACTTTAGATAGATCCTTGTTATACATGTATAGGGGTAGAATTGAAGAGAACAAACAGCGGCAGAGACAAGTTAGAAAATATCAATCTAAATAGGAGATGTTGAGGCTCAGAGAAAAAAGCAGAATTAAGAAAGATTCACTGTGCTGTTTAATTTTATTCTATTATTTTTATTTTATTTTGGTACTAGGGATTGAATCAATGGCATTCTGCCTCTGAACTACACCCCCAGCCCTATTCTATTTTTTATATTGAAACAGTCTCACTTAGTTGCTGAGGCTGGTCTTGACCTTGTAATTCTCTTGTCTTAGACTCCCAAGTACTGGAATTACAGGCTGTGCCACTGTGCCCAGCCCATTTTAATTTTTAGTTTTTTATTAAAATATAATCACGTTTAATTTCAAGGAAGGGAGGGAGGGAGGGAGGAAGGGAGGGAAAGAAAGATAGATTGAGGATCCACCCAGCCCATTTTATTTTTTGGTTATATATTAAAATATAATCATGTTTCATTTTCATAGGAAGGAAAGGGAGGGAGGGAGGGAGGAAGGGAGAGAGGAAGGAATGGAGGGAGGGAGGAAGAGAGGGAGAGAGAGAGGGGAGAGAGAGAGAGAGAGAGAGAGAGAGAGAAAGATTGGGGACCCGGAATTGGTAGAGTTCGTGGAATATATCAAAGGTGACATGTCTAGTTTTCTTGCTTTCCTGACTGGATGGCTGTGGTCTTTTTTAGCTGAGATAGAAAACACATCCTTTGAGATTGAATTGGAGAAGTTTAGGAGATAATGATGAGTTTTGTTTGGAATTCTTTGAGGTCGGGATATTTCTGGGCCATCTTAGCAGAGCTGCCAGCAACCACTTGGATATAGGAGACTGAAGCTGGGGGAGAAATCAAAGCTGAAATCATGCAGAGAAATCAGATCATATAGGAATAACTAGACTGAGAAGAGCAGAAGAAAGCCCAGGGACACAGAGCATTTAAGTGGCTGATGGGGAGGGAGAATTCTTGAAGAAGTGCAGATTTTCCATAGGGAGGAAGCTGTGCATAGTGTCAAATGCAGCCAAGAGGCCTAGGAAGTTTTAAACTAAAGCATTTCCATTGGGTTTGGCATTCTGAAAACAAAGAACATTTATAGTACATTTATTGTCCTCATTCTGATAACCTGATTCTGATACTAGTGATACAGGATGGTTCTATTGTAATTATTCTCAGCTGGGTGTGTGGCGCATGCCTGTAATCCCAGTACTTGGGAAGCTGAGACAGGAGGATCATGGGTTCAAAGCCAGCCTCAGCAATTTAACCAGACCCTCAGCAACTTAGTGAGACTATGTTTCAAAATAAAAAATAATAAAATAGGGATGGGGTATAGCTTAGAGGTAGAATGCCCCTGGGTTTAATTCCCAGTGACACACACACACACACACACACACTATAATTTAATAATATCATGATTATTCTCTTTGACTCTCGTGGAGGTTGGTTTCTCCCTCTGTGGCATTCTCTTCTGTTTGTTTGTTTGTTTGTTTGTTTGTTTTGCGGTACCGGCGATTGAACCCAGGGGCGTTCTACCTCCGTGCTACACCCCCAGCCCTGTTTTTTGTACTTTATTTTGAAACCGGGTCTCACAAAGTTGCGGAGGGCCTCACTAAGTAGAGAGAGAGACAGGGAGAGAGAGAGAGAGAAAGAGCTGAGACTGGCCGCGAACCCGGATCCTCCGGTCTCCGCCTCCCAAAGTACTGGGATTACAAGCATGCGCCACCACGCCCGGCTCTCTTCTGTTTATGATCTTCTCTGTCTTCTGTCTTCCATGTCTCGTCATCGTATCTTCTTAGGACTCTATGATGACTAAGCACTTTATAGACAATTTCTCAGGGCCTTTCTTCCATTAGTAAATGCGCCTAGTATGGAGAATTGTCTGGCCCTACCTCAGGAGACTGGACACTGTATGCGGTGACATGAGTGTGTTCTACAGGCTCAGAGCCATCTTGCTTCTAAAGGAAACCTTTAGAATCACTCTGATGAGAGCCTGCTGTTCAGAACATGGAGTGTACAGCTTTGTTATGAACAAAATTTATCTTTGGACATACCATAGCGTAACAGTTTTCACCTGCACCTCTTTTTAACACATTATAATATGTTGATTAAAGTTCAATGAGTAGAAACCAGGCATGGTGGTGCATGCCTGTAATCCCAGTACTTGGAAGGCTGAGACAGGAGGATTGTAGGTTCAAGGCAAGCCTCAGCAATTTAGCGAGACACTGTTTCAAAATTTAAAAAATAAAAAAGGTCTGGGTATTTCGCTCAGAGGTAGAATGCCCATGGATTCAATCCTCAGTAACAAAAAAAGGTTCAATGGTAGAATATTTCTGATAAATCTGTTCTGATTTCTGAGAGGTGTGGATTAATTGGGAATTTGTAATTATTTGGAAGCACAACCCCTAAAGAGAGTGAGTCAAATAATTAGAAAACTCAAATACTCAGAATTTTTTTCTGCATTATCTACTCTACTGTTATAAGGGCTACATGAAAAGTCAGCTTTTGTGAACTTATTCAATAAAATAGCTCCCAAAGTATGCCCCACAAGAGGACAAAAAATACAGTCCTGTCTCTCATACTTTCTACGTTAACAGAATTATCCAATTGTTACCATGGCTTATAAAGGTAGCTTGAAATTCAGAAATACATTCAGAATCCTTAAGGAAAGATTAGCTGATGTTCAGCATAGTATTAGTGAAAAATATTATATTATTTTTTGTGGTACTGGGGATTGAACCCAGGGGCATTCTACCTCTGAGCTACATCCTAGTCCTACCTTTTTATTTTTTATTTTGAAACAGGATCTTGCTAAGTTGCTGAAGCAGGCCTCCAACCTGCATTCCTCCTGTCTCAGCCTCCCAAGTACTGAGATTACACGTGTGCATGCACCACCATGCCCAACTGAAAAATATTATATTCTAATTTTTCATTATATGTGATAATTCTGTTAATCATCATATTCTATTAATTCACCATCCCAGCTATCAACCAATTTTTTTTTTGTGGTACTGGGGATGGAACCCAGGGGCATTCTACCTCCGAGCTATACCCCCAGCCCTACTATTTTTTGTTCTTTATTTTGAAACAGGGTCTCACTAAGTTGCAGTGGGGGGCCCTCACTAAGTAGCCGAGGCTGGCCGCGAACCTGCGATCCTCCTGTCTCAGCCCCCTCGAGTCCCAGGATTACAAGCATGCGCCACCATGCCTGGCTCCAACCAATTTGAATAACAGAAGTTAACTGAAAGATTTTTCCCCATATTTTCCCTCTATAGAAGAATACAGGCTAGATTAAACAATTCATCAACTATGCTAGCTCGGGTCGCAGGGAGATGCGTAGTTAGGGTCTCACCGATGAATTTCTCATCAGTTTCATAAGCTTTTGCTTCTTCCTACTGCCAGTCCTTAGCAGCTCCATGTTAATCATTGTCACGGCTGCATCTCTAGGGGACGCCGTCCTTGCTTCCCCACAGCATTTCTATTGCACATTCACCGCCTAAGAAAAGGAAAGACCCAACAGGAGAGCGTGGTCAAAGACAACACCTTGCTCTTTCACAGTTTTCCATGACTAAATAGTTTTAAAAAATAATTACCTTCTCCTTGTGCTTGGGGATTTCCATGATGTTTTGACAAGAGCCTTGCAATGTGTAGCAGCTCGAGCAGTGAACGAATTAAATGCTTATCACAGGAGAGCCTAGAATATCCACTTAGGAAATTATGAGAAATCTATCATGTATAGTTGGAGAACAATGTTTAACAGATCGCATGCAACCATTATAGTTCCGATGGCCTATGAAGTTAAATATGCAACAGTAATCCTTACCATCAACATTTTATTTTTTTATTTTATTTTATTTTATTTTTTTGTGGTACCAGGGATAGAACCCAGGGGTGTTCTACCTCTAAGCTACACCCCCGGCCCTATTTTTTATACTTTATTTTGAAACTAGGTCTTACGAAGTTGCGGAGGGCCTCACTAAGTAGCTGAGGCTGGCCGCAAACCCGGATCCTCCAGTCTCTGCCTCCCAAGTACTGGGATTACAAGCGTGCGCCACCACGCCTGGCTCTTACCATCATCATTTTAATATTAGTCTGTGCTGAATGGGAGGTATAGCAAACAATTATATATTTCATTTATCCTAAAAATCATAGATCATTTTAACCCAACCTATTTTTCTACCATATCTTTGTCAAGTAGTTTTAGATTTTTATTGAATATATGCTGTTTTCAGACCTTATGAAAATTATACATTTATTTATTTACTTATTTATGTATTTATGTATTTATTTATTTATTTTGTGCTACAGATTGAAGGGGCATTCTACCTCTGAGCTACAACCACAGCCCTATTTTTTAATTTTTAATTTTGAAAGAGGATCTCACTAAGTTGCTAAGGGCCTCGCTAAGTTGCTGAGGCTGGTCTCGAATCTGCGATCCTCCTGTCTTAGCCTCCCAAGTACTGGGATTATAGGTGTGTGCCACCATGTCTGGCAATTATGCTCATTTTTAAGGTTAAATTACTATATATATACTAATATTGGCATGTATAGCAGCTCTATGACTACAGAAAAGATTATATTTGAATAATCTAGAATGTTGAAAACTTGAATTTTTTTAAAACCATGACTAGGCACAACTCTTTTGGAAACCAGTTTGGCTTTATCTATTAAAGATCTGCATATGCAGCAAATCCACTCCTAGATATACTGTAATACTTGGGTCAAATACCTAACACATGCACACTAAAATACCTGGACTCCAATTCTCCTGGGATCAATATTTATTTTATTTATTTATTTTTACTGGTGATTGAACCCAGGGGCATTCTACCTCCAAGCTACACTCCCAGCCCTATTTATTTATTTATAGATTTATTTATGTATGTATTTATTTATTTATTTATTTTGCGGTACCGGGGATTGAACCCAGGGGCGTTTTACCTCCGAGCTACACCCCCGGCCCTATTTTTTATACTTGATTTTGAAACCAGGTCTCATGAAGTTGCGGAGGGCCTCACTAAGTAGCTGAGGCTGGCTGAGAACCTGGATCCTCCGGTCTCCGCCTCCCAAGTACTGGGATTACAAGCGTGCGCCACCACGCCCAGCATATTTATTTTTATTTTGAAACAGCATCTCGCTAAGTTGCTGAGACTGGCCTTGAGCCTATTATCTTCCTGTCTCAGCCTCCCAAGTACTGGGATCACAGGAGTGCACCACCACACCTGGTAGATCAACATACATACATAATAGTTAAAACATTGAGACTTAAGTGCTCAAGTGTCCACGATTAGAGTTCCAAGATTAGAATTATGAGACATTAAAATGAATACATCCTGGTGTGAATGCAGAGTAGAGTGCTATGTTGCAGTGACATGAACATTTTACACTCTATAGGTTAATATGAATGACTCATATAAACACGAGGTTTAGTAAAAAGTATAAGATTATATTTTGTATGATTCCATTTTGTATGAAGTTTAGTAACAGTCAAAATTAAACCATTTTTAGGAGTTTACAGAGATGGCAAAAGGATAAGTACAACAATGAAGTAATTTCTTTTAATAGCAGGGTAGTGACTTCTGTGGGGAGAACCTCGGGGGTCCTGGCTGAAGAGGGACACACAGGGAACTGTAGGGTCATTGGCATTATTCTCTTTCTTAGCCTGGGTGGTGATTACATGAGCCTTTTATAATTATTTGTTTCTACTTTACAACCAATTACTCATTAAAATGTACACATTTAACTTTTATGCATTTTTCTGTGTCCTGTATTTAAGAATTTAAAAAATTTAAAAAGTATAAAGCCTTTAATATACCCCCCAATAAAAAGCAGGTGTAGGGTGAGATTTAGCCAGTGGATGTAAGAAGTGAGAACTGGAGCTACTTACTAATTTTCCTAAAAATAAAGATTCCACAGGATACTGATTCCAATGGGACAAAATATTGGCTTGCAAATGTCTTTTTATGTCTATGTAAGTAAAAGTATTTGTGACATTATTCAGGAATATTTCTGGCACATGTGACAAACCCTAACTCAAGGTTGCCCAAGTCAAAAGGGATATTAATTGGCCCAAAGTAGACATATTTCGTCATCAAGAATCTGTGGTGTACTAATAAAAGTGCAAAAAAACACTGCACTAATAAAAGTATAAAAAAAGAATCTGTGATTATATCTCTGCTCATCTTGAATTTTCATGCCTACAGTGTACAGGTGGACCAGGAAGTGGGCAGCCTGGCTGTAGGCTGGCCCCGCTGCATACCTTTCCAGTTTTGCAACTTCATGTAGAAGGGATCTTGCTAGAGCTCTTGTGTTTAAAAACCAAACCCCAAACCTCCCTGAAAGACCCCAGTTGTTCTGGCTTAGAACACGCGCCATCCCTGATCAATGATTAAGTCCAGGAGGACAGGGGTTTTGTGATTGGCACAGTCCAGGCCTGGATCTGTCTCAGTGCTCACAGAGAACTGGATTAGTACCCCTGAGCAATGGGATGGGTTTCCTGCAGGGAAAGGGCTGCTAATGTCACATCATTGGGAGATAGGGTGGTGGACACATTGCATGGCCTTGGGTGATGTCTTTCTTACAAGAGTCCTACTCTATCTTTTAATAAGTCCTTTTATAATTCTCAACCACTTTTCCTTACAATCCAAGAGAAAGACGCATTCATTCCCTCATCTCCCTGAGTCCTGTAACATACACTCAAGACTTTGTACCTTTAGAACATCCACTCTTAATCCTCCTCTGCCCTTTCAAAGCTGAACTCCCTCAAGGACATTAAAAGTACAATTATGAATTTGAATTGTGTTTTAGTACCTTTGAAGTTATAAGACCTTGGGCAAGATTCTTAAACTGATTTCTTCATTTATAAAATGGGAATAAGCCGGACGTGGTGGCGCACGCTTGTAATCCCAGTACTTGGGAGGCGGAGACCGGAGGATCCGGGTTCGCGGCCAGCCTCAGCTACTTAGTGAGGCCCTCTGCAACTTCGTGAGACCTGGTTTCAAAATAAAGAATAAAAAATAGGGCGGGGGGGGGTGTAGCTCGGAGGTAGAACTCCCCTGGGTTCGATCGCCGGTACCGCAAAAATTAAAATAAAATAAAATAAAATAAAAAATAAAATGGGAATAATATTATCATCCTTCTAGGATTATGATGAGTATTGAGCGCCTTATTTTATGAGTAAAGAGTTTTACCTATTTTGTACTTGGCACAAAAAGAGTAGAATTGTGATATTAAATCCAGGCTTTACTTAATAGGTCTGTAGTTATTGGCAAATCACTTAACTTTTCTGAACTTCACCAATCATATTTAAAATGTAAAAATAGCCAGGCGTGGTGGTACACATCTATAATTCCAGCTACTCAGGAAGCTGAGGCAGGAGGATCACAAGTTTAAGACAGTTTGAACAACTTAGCAAGACCCTGTCTCAAAATTTAAAAAGGGGGTTGGGGATGTAGCTAGAGTGCCCCTTGGTTTAATCCGTAGTGCCGCAAGAAGAGAAATAAATAAAATGTAAAAATAATGCCTTTAGTTTGCCCAATTCTGTGAGAATCAAATAGAGTCATGACTATATCTAATAATGGTAGCTGCCACTATTATTTCTAAAATTAATAATTGTCTGCCTAGCCAATTTTTCTTTTCTTTCTTTTTTTGGTATTTGGGATTGAACCCAGGGGTATTCTACCTCTGAGCTACACCCCCAGCCCTATTCATTTTATTTTATTTTTTATTTTGAAACAGAGTCTCGCTAAATTGTGGAGGGCCTCACTAAGTTGCTGAGTCTGGCCTTGAACCTGCAGTCCTCCTGTCTCAGCTTCCCAAGTACTGGAATTACAAGTATGTGCCACCACACCCGGCTTCACAGCAGATTTTCTTTTGGCCCCTGATCCTACTAACTTAAATTGATAGCATGTAGGAAACTAATATATTAGACAATGACTGTGTTTTATGGCTAATAAATAGGCATTCAGTTTAAATATATTTTAGCATATATTCTTTTTTTTTTTTTTTGCGGTACCGGGGATTGAACCCATGGGCGTTCTACCTCCGCGCTACACCCCCGGCTCTATTTTTTATACTTTATTTTGAAACCGGGTCTCACGAAGTTGCAGAGGGCCTCACTAGGGAGAGAGAGAGAGAGAGAGAGAGAGAGAGAGAGAGCTAAGGCTGGCCGCGAACCCGGATCCTCCGGTCTCCACCTCCCAAAGTACTGGGATTACAAGCGTGCGCCACCACGCCCGGCCCTTTTAGCATATATTCTATTTAAAGAGAAAATAAACAAATGGGCAGCAGTTTTCATTCTATTTGCCTTTCAATGTATAAACAGAAAATGGAGACTCATGAGCTCGCGGCTTTCACAGCAGTCACTAGCATCCATCGTTGTGGAAGAAAATTCAGAAAATCAGTGGAATGTTCATTGTCTTCATAGAAAAGCAAAGAGCATTCCAAAATGATACAAAATATCATTATATAGAACAGCAAAGAGTTTTATCCAAATACGGGGATTATTTTTCATTATAAAATACGGTTTTACTTGAGAAAAAGATCTTGATGGACAGTGTATCCCCTGACAAGAGACTTGTGAGGTACGTAGAAATGCTGTATTTTGTGCATCAGGTCATTGTGGAGAGAGACAGAGGCGCTTGGAGACGGCTCCATTCAGTTAGCATCTCTGTTAGTACAGATGACAGATCATTATCAAGATCTGATACCAAACAGTGCTTACATCATGCCTGATTCTCAGATTGTGCATGCGAGACAGATATGCCGCTGTGGATGTCACCCAGCCATGGCTAATAGCTATTATCTAAATTACAAGATTTTAGTGTCTGTCTCCTCCTTTCCCTGCTGACTCCGTGACAAAGTTCTTGTACACAGCAAGAATATGTATTCAGTACTAAAGACCTACCATGTTCCCACATCTTGATATTTTATTTAAAAGTATATGGCTCAATTATTTATTTTGATTGTACTTTAGACTAATTGCATATCAATGATAAATTAGATTGTCTTATTCAATGAAACATTAATCGTCATAAAGGTTAAATAGTCATTTTAACATTTGGTTTTTGGTGTATTGTATTGTTTTGTGTTTTTAAGTAGGTAGATACCATAATACCACCTGTGGGAAAACTGTGTATAGTAGGATGAGGTTTGATAGTACAGCCTGGTACTCAGTCTCAGATCTTGATTGATTTTCTTTGTATTGATTTAGGGAAAAGCTTGATCGCCAATACAAAATATAGATAATACGAAATTTTCTTATATTTTGCATCTATAATATTATTACAAGAAATCCTCTTATATTTTGCATATGCAATAATATTACAAGAAGCCGGGCATGGTGGTGCACCCTTGTAATCCCAGTACTTGGGAGGCTGAGACTGGAGGATCCGGGTTCACGGCCAGCCTCAGCTACTTAGTGAGGCCCTCCACAACTTAGTGAAACCCTGTTTCAAAATAAAGAATAAAAAAAATAGGGCTGGGGTGTAGCCCGGAGGTAGAATGCCCCTGGGTTCAATCTCCAGTACCGTAAAAAAAATAATAATAATAATAATAATATTACAAGAAATCCAAGCCACGCATAGTGGTGCACGCCTGTAATCCCCGTACCTGGGAGGCTGAGACTGTAAGACCACAGGTTCGCAGCCAGCCTCAGCTACTTAGTGAGGCCCTCTGCACCTTAGTGAGACCCTGTTTCAAAATAAAAGATAAAATAGGGCTGTGAGTATGGCTGAGAGGTAGAATGCCCCTGGGTTCCATCCCCGGTACCACACACACAAAAGGACGAAAGAACTCCAGAGCCATGGGGCTGTGTCTGGCTGCCCCTCGCCCCAGCCGTCACACCTGTGCTTTCCTCCTGCGTCTTTCTTGGCCTTAACCTTGGGGGTCGCCAGCATGTGGCCTGACTCACGTGGCACGCCTTCATTCTTCAGGACAGATGTACGCAGAGTTTTGCTAAAGTTATCTTAAGCAAATATTTCAAACTTGCTATTTATCGAAAACTCTGTAAGCTTCTGTGAGGAGTAGGGGACGTACCGAGTCCAGAGGTTAGGCGCACACGAATAACTATGCCGCATATAACAAAGGGTTTGGGGAGTCAGAGAGCACAGATCTCATCAGGCTAATGGGAGTAACGAAGACTTTATGATTTAAGTGCCATTTACGATCAACCTTAAAAGATCAGTAAGATTTCCTTTTTTATATTAATATGTTCTTATTGGTGCATTATAGTCTCACATCATAGTGTAAATCATGTTGACAGTGGCATACATACACGCACTCAGCATTTCATGCCCCTGCCGCCTACCCCCTTCCCAATACAGAGTACTGAGGTTGACACTGGTATATTCACATATATACACATGGTCGATGGCAGTATTTCCATTAATGAACCTCAGTCTTCCCCCCCCCCTTCCCTTAGTCTGATCAGTAAAATTTCACAGGCAGAGCTGTGCAATATAGCTTGACCCAGCCCAGCCTCGCCCCTGTGTTTGTGTCTTAGCTACAAGGGGAGCCTGGGACTTGCAGCTTGTCCCTGTTTGATTTATAAAACGGGTGGGAGGAAGCCCATTCCTCCCAGTGATGCCCAAGAAATGTTGCCATGTATATGAAAAATAGCACGTTTTGCTACTTCCTTGCAAGAACATATATTCCAATAAGTTATTTTAACAGTAGAAAGATCTTGTAGTAAAAATTTACCTTTATAATTTTTTCTTTTTTTTAATTGGTGCATTGTAATGCTACATCATAATGGGTATGTTAGCATTAGGAAAACACTCTATTTGGGCAACCTTTTTGAGGGAAATGGCTGAGTCTAATTTCTTGTATATTATACTTTCATACAGAAGAAAAGTATAGATTCTTACTAGACTAACATCACCTTCTTTCCCTGTAACCTATTCTCCATATAGCAGCTAAATGACCTCACTAAAAGTAAAAATCAGATCTGTGCTTACAACTCTCCAGTGATTTCCCACTGCATTTAGAATAATACAGTCCTAGCCTTCCATCCTGGTCTGTATCACAGCTGTGCCAGAGTCAGATGGTACCAGCTCATGAGAGCCAGTTGTTATAGTTTCAGGAATTTTGTTAATTGGTTAGTTGTTAAACACAGCCATTGTTAAAAATTAAATGATATAGCTGGGCACAGTGGCACATGCCTGTAATCCCAGGGCTTGGGAGGCTAAGACAGAGGATCGTAGGTTTGAGGCCAGCACTCAATAACTCAACGAGACCCTGTTTCAATATAAAAACTAAAATAGGGCTGGAGGTGTAGTTCATAGGTAGAAAACCTCTGGGCTCAGTCCCCAGTACCATACACACAAAAAATTAAATGAACCAGGCGTGATGGCGCACGCTTGTAATCCCAGTACTTGGGAGGCTAAGAGAAGAGGATCGAAGGTTCGAGGCCAGCCTCAGCTACTTAGTGTGGCCCTTCGCAACTGAGACCCTGTTTCAAAATAAATAAAAAATAGGGCTGGGGGTGTAGCTCAGAGGTAGAATGCCCCTGAGTTCAACCCCCAATACCACAAAAAATTTAAATGATATAAACTTACAATTAAATAACACGTTAAAAACAAAAGTAATCACTGGTCAGCGCTCGGTGTTTCCTAATTACTTTTTTGCTGGTACCTTGTGCTCTTGCGACCACTCATGCCATCTGTTTGATCCCTGTGGTGGACACAGCACGCAGAGGTGTCACCTCCTGCCCAGTCCACTTATTTCTGAGTATTCTATGAGTTACAGATAGTGGCCAGACATGGCTAATGCTACAGCAGGGCTCCCATTACCCAGCTTGTTATTGGAATTATTAGCACAGTATTCTGTTTATTTGCATGGGTAAAACCAATAATGTATTATTGTCGGTCAATTATTCTGTCACCCTTGAAGCCATTTGTAACCACCAGGACATGAATATTGTTGAATATTCCCAAATATGTTTTCATATCATATATCTCATGTTGCGTGTTGGCACAAATCTAGGCTGAGGTCTAACATCTTTATTTATTTATTTATTTTGCGGTACTGGGATTGAACCCAGAGGCATTCTACCTTCGAGCTACACCCCAGTCCTATTTTTTTACTCTTTATTTTGAAACCAGGTCTCACTAAGTTGCCAAGAGCCTCACTAAGTAGCTGAGGCTGGCCTCGAACCCGGATCCTCGGGTCTCCACCTTCCTAGTACTGGGATTACAAGCATGCGCCACCACGCCCGGCTCGTGTAACATCTTTAAATATGCACTGTCAGAACTTCCAAAGCCAAACACTATTACAGCTCGGTATGTGAACTTCCTTTTTTGCAGTGTAAATGTCAGTTGTGATTTGCCGTTTATCCGTATTTTGCACATTTTTAGATACTTGTTTTCGTTTTTAAAATCGTTGACATTTTTGCTAAATTTTATATGCTTAGCTTGAGTGCTGGTAACTGATAATGAACACATTAATTAAAGTGGGGAAATACTGCAGGAGGCTGAAGTAGGCATGCTAAGAAGATCCCATCCATCTTTACATGAGAAAGGCTGCCTTTCTGCTTTGCAAAGGATTGTGCATATTTCCCATTAATCCCTCACCCATTTTGTAGCAGTCTTCTTTTTGTCTTCACAGGGGTTAATGTTAGACTTTTTATGCTAAGACAATATCTCAGTTTCTGTAACAACTTACTGTATCTGACTCTACTTATCAAAGATATTCAGTGTTGATTACACCCTAGCTGGAATCAACCTTAGCAATTTTATAGGTTTAATCTACTATTGTAATGTGGCACATTACCTAAAAATTAAAATCTTGACTGTATCACTGAAGTTAGACATAAAGAATACTAACTCACAGGACTACCTCTCTTCCCCAAGAGAAGTATTTTTTTAAATAAAGATTATGGGCTGCGGTTGTCAGTTAATATTCACAGGTTTTTAATTTCAAACTTTTTTTTTTTTAATGTGTGTGGTACTGGAGATTGAACCCAGGGGCATTCTGCCTCTGAGCTACATCTCAGCCTTATTTTATTTTTTGTTTTGAAACAGGGTCTTGCTAGGTTGCTGAAGGTCTTTGAAAAGTTGCTGAGGCTGGTCTCAAATCTGAGATCCTCCTGTCTTAGCCTCCCAAATACTGAGATAACAGGTATGGGTCACCATGCCTGGCTCAATTTCAGACTTTTAAATGTTTTATCTTTGAAGAACACTAATTAAATATGTTGTTTTCTATGTGTGAGGAAGAGAAAAGTAAAGGGGAGAGAGAGGTGGTATTTAAGTTGCATATCTAAAACTAAGCCAAAATTTGGGTCTGGATACCCTCTGTGTATGCAGAGCTCTGTGCAGCGCCTCATCCCTAGTCCCACCTCGCCACTGGCTGTGCAGGAAGGTCGAAAGGCATTGCAACCTTTTCTGTGCTTTCTGTTTTTATCACATTCAAGGGAATAAAGGTTTATCCCCTTTGTAAAGAGGCCAGTTGGCAAAATATCTAGCTAATTGCCATACACTTTGAAAGAGAGACTTCAAGTGAATTCACTTCTCAAGGGCTGGCTACAGTTCTTTTACATGCAGCTTTTTGTCTAACCAGTTGAATAAACATCCGAGGAAGATGAAGAGACGAAGAATTTGGTGATTAAGAGAGCCGGGTGTGGTGGCACACGCCTGTAATCCCAGTACTTGGGAGGCTGAAGCAGGAGGGTCACAGGTTTTGAGACCAGCCTCAGCAACTTTTCAGAGACCTTCAGCAACCTAGCAAGACCCTGTTTCAAAACAAAAAATAAAAAAGGGCTGGGGTATAGCTATGAAGTAGAATGCCCCTGGGTTCAATCCCCAGTACCACCACCAAAAATAATAATAATATTTTGGTGATAAAGGAAGTATTATAGGCCTTATAGGCACAAGTCACTTGAGGCGGAATGACCGAGTTTGCTGAAGGAAGAAAGACTACAGTGCACTTGGATTCTAAATGACTAAATAGAAGCTGAAAACTGCTTGCTGACATGCATAGCTAAGGTCAGAGGCCATACATTTTCAAAAGGCCTCTAATAACTTGGAGAATAAAAAAAGAAATAAGCATATATTTAGAGAATAAAAATGAGAACAGTGAAGTATATTTATTTAATCGTAGTAAATTGTATTTAACTAATTTAGGCATTTCATGATTTATTAATAGAAAATGGAAGTGGCTGCTTTTCTTTTTTTTGGTGCTGGAGATTGAACCCAGGGGTGCTCTACCCCTGAGCTACACTCAGCACTTTTTTATTTTTAGTTTGAAACAGGATTTTGCTAACTTGTTGAGGCTGGCCTCAAACTTGCAATCCTCCTGTCTCAGCCTCCCAAGTACTGGGATTACAGGTGTGTACCCTCCATGCCCAGCTATGGCTGATTTGTATAGGAATTTTTTTTTTTTTTTGGCGGTACTGGGGATTGAACCCAGGAGCGTTCTACCTCCGCGCTACACCCCTGGCCCTATGTTTTTATACTTTATTTTGAAACCGGGTCTCACGAAGTTGCGGAGGGCCTCATTAGATAGAGAGAGAGAGAGA
>PVJS01040233.1:0-18534 GCA_004027185.1 Glis glis | reverse complement strand
TAAAGTATAAAAAAAAAAATAGGGCCAGGGGCGTAGCGCGGAGGTAGAACGCCCCTGCGTTCAATCCCCGGTACCGCAAAAAAAAAAAAAAGAAAGAAAAATACTAACAAGATAACAACAGATTTAAACCTAACTATATCAATAGTCACATTAACTGTAAAGGCCCAAATACTCCAATTAACAGGCAGAGATTGTTACATTGAGAAAAAAAAAAGCAGAACTAACTGTATGCTGTCCACAGGAAACACATTTTAAATTGAAAAGTACAAATATGTTAAAAGCAAAAAGATGGGAAATATACAGTGTGCTAAACTGACCAAAAGAAAGCTGGAGCGGCCATGCTAATATTGACAATATTGGTTTCAGGGCAAGGAACACAAGCGGGAGTAAAGCAGGCTGGTTCATAATAATAAAGGGGTCAGTTCACCAAGGAGACATAGCAA
This sequence comes from Glis glis, assembly GCA_004027185.1. Taxonomy (NCBI): domain Eukaryota; kingdom Metazoa; phylum Chordata; class Mammalia; order Rodentia; family Gliridae; genus Glis; species Glis glis. Next base: position 18,091 of record PVJS01040233.1, on the reverse strand, counting down.
TCCCAAAAGAGTGGCAAACCTGAAAAAAATCTTCAAAATATATAAAAGTAAAGTGGCAAGGATAAAAGACAAATTCACAATTCAAGAATTTCAATGCTTCATTTTCAATTATTAACAGAAAAGATAGACAGAAAATCAATATGGGCACAGATGACTGAAGCAACATTGTCAACCAACTTGACCTAATTGATATTACAGAAAACTCCGCCCTACATTGCTTTCAGGTACACACAGAACATTTGCTGTGCTAGATCATATTCTAGGCCAGAAATTTATCTTAATAAATTTAAAAGCATTCAAGTCATGCAAATTATTATATTCTCTGACCACGTGGAATTAAATTAGAAGTCAGTAACAGAAAGATCTCTGGAAAATCCCCCCAGACATCTGCTAACACACTTCAAAACAACCCACAAGTCAAAGAATAAATCAAAATAGAAAATATGTTGAACTGAATGAAAATGAAAACACAACATAGCAAAATTTGCAGAATGAGCTAGAAACATGTAGCATGAACAACATTTTCAGACAAGAATAAATGCCTTGACTCCTCAGTTTTCAGTTGAGGAAACTAGAAAAAGAAGAGCAAACTGAACTCAAAATGAGTAAAAGAAAGGAAATAACAAAGTGAACAAAAATCAATAAAATAGAAAACAGGAAAGCAATACAGAAAAATCAATGAAACTTAAAGATGATTCTTTGAGACAATCAATAAAATTGATGAATTTCCAGCCAGACTGATGAAGAAAAAGGAGAGAAGACACAAATACCAATATCAAGAATGAGAAGTTGCATTACTATAGATTCCATAGATATTAAAAGAATAATAAGAGAACATTATAATAGCTTAATGCCAGTAAAGTAAGCAATTTAAATGAAATGGACATATTCTTTGAAATATGCAAACTATCAAAGTTAAACCAAGAAGAAATTGATAACTTGAATAACCTTATACCTATTAAATAAATTTCTTCCCACAAGGAAAATTCCAGACCCAAATAGTTTTGCCGGTATAATCTGCCAAAATTTTAAGGAAGAAATAATGTTGATTCTATACAAACTCTCCCAGAAAATTGAAGAATAATAATACCTCCCAATTCATTCTCTGAGGTCAACATTACCCCTGATGCCAAAAGCAGACATTATAATAAAGCTACAGAACAATATGCCAACAATTAGAGATGCGTAGGCAAAATAGTAATAATATACTCTGATCTATAGCTTGGCATTATACACAAAAGTTAATTTTAAATGGGGCTGGGGACGTAGTTCACTGGCAGAGCTCTTGCCTAGCATGCAGGAGGCCCTGGGTTTCATCCTGAGCATTGCAATAATTAATTAATTAATTAATTAAATCATGGACCTTAACAAAAACCTTAAAGTGTAGGCCTTCTAGGAAAAAAATATAGAAGAACCCCTTTGTGACCTTGGTTTAGGCAAAAATTTCTTAGATCCAATAACAAAAGCATAAGCTATAAAGAAAAAAATTGATAAAATGAATTTCATCAAAATGTAAACCTTCTGATCTTTGAGAGACACTGTTAAGAGACTGAAAAACCATGCCACAGGCTGGAAGAAAAAGTATAAAGCTGATAAAGAACTTGTATCCAGAATATATAATAAACTCCGGTTAAGTGCTACAGCCACTTTGGAAAATAGTTTGGGTTTATTGAAAATTAAACATATACCTACCATACATCTCAGTCATTTCTCTCCTAGATATTTGCCCAAGGAAAAGGGAAGTATATGTTAATACAAAGCTCTGTACATGAGTGTTCATAGCAACTTTATTTGTAGTAGCCCAAACTAGAAATACCCCATACAGCATGAGGTGAATAGATACACATTCAATGGAATACTACTCAGTAATAAAAAGGAATGAGCTAGTGATACCTGCTACATGGATGAATCTTAAATAGTTATGCGGAGTGAAAGAAAGACACACAAAAAAGAATGGTTGGTTCCATTTATATTAGATTGTAGAAAATGTAAACTAGTGTATTGTGACAGAAGGCAGATCAGTAATTGCTTGTGGATGGGGAAGAAGCAGAAGGGAGGGACAGCAAAGCGGCGCAAGTGAACATTTGGGAGTGATGGATGGGTTCATTATCCTGATTGTGGAGATGGTTTCGCTGATGTAAACGTATGTCAAAGCTTATAAATAGGTGCAGTTTACTGTTAGTCAATTATACCTCAATAAAGCTGTTAAATTAAAAAAAAAAAAAAGAAGGAGAATGTGGAGATAGAGAATGCAACGGTGGTGCTTTAGAGTGCATGCCCAGGGAAGGCTCTCTGGGGAGGTGCCATTTGTGTGGAGACCTGAATGAAGTAAGGAAGTAAACAATGTGACTGTGTTAGAGAAGAGCTTTCCAGGCAGAGGGAACCACAGGTGCAGAGGCCCTGGCCTGGGACGGTGCCGGGCACCTCAGAGAGCAATGTGGCTGGAATGGACGAAGGACACAGGGCGGGCAGAGAGGTAGGAAGGTTCCAGGCCATGTGGAACTTATTCTGACAGAGCTGGGAAGCTGCTAAATTGTTTTGCACTGACTGAGTTGTGACATGATCTGATGTGTAAAATTAATATTCTAAACCATAACCATCCTGCTAAACTTTAAGAAGGAAGGGTGAAAACAAGAAAAACAGCTAGTGGACTGTTGCAATGATTAGCCAAAAGGTCATGGTGATCTGCACCATGACTATTGGGGTAGAGGTGGGAAGAAGGGGTTGGAGGCAGAATTATTTTGAAGATATAGCTGCCCTTGTTTTGTTGACAGGTTGAAAGTACAGAGGAAGAGAGAAGTCAGAAATTATTCTAAGTTTTTTTTAGCCCGAACCCCTGGAAAATTTAATTTTCCCAATACTACAATAGAGAAATCTGAGTTGTCAGTTTGTAAGATGCGTTTGGTTTAGAATATGTTAAATTCAAGGTGCCTATAAAACAGCTGAGCAAGCTGGATCTATCCATCTGTAATCAGAGGAGAGAAGTCAGAGCCAGGGCTGGACATAGAAATTTAAAACCATGGAGAAGAGTTTTTAAGAACAGAGCCCTGAAGAACTTCAATATTAAGAGGTCAGGAAGATGAGGAAAAACCCAGCCCCCCCCAAAAAAAAGACAAAGACAAAGAAAAGAAATGACTGTTAAGAAACCACAGTGAGCCAAGGGAAGAAAATATTTCAAGAAATATAGCGATCAGCTGTGACAAACGGGGCTAACAGGTCAACGTGAGGACTCTGGATTGACCGCTGAATTTAGCAACAGGCCACGCTGGCAGGAGTGATATCAGGGAGGTGTAGGAGAGAGAGAGCTTGGTCAGAACAGGCTCACAGGAGAACTAGAGGTGAGGAAGCAGTAACAACAAGTATTGATGAGTTTTGCTGTCAACGCAAGCGGAGAAATTGAACAGTAGCTCAAGAGGGAGGTGGGGGTCATAGGAGATGCCTTTTTTTAAGATTGAAGATATTATGGTATGTTTGTATTCTGATGGGAATACTCCAGCAGAGAGTAGAGAAGTAAAAATTAATGATGCAAGAGAAAGAAAGAGGACAATTGCAGACAAAAATAAAAGTCCTTGAGCTCTGGGAGCTGTAGAAGATAACGATGAAGAGGTAAGAAGAATGACACATGGAGGACTCTTGCCCAAATCTACCACTCCTGATACAGGACCCTAACACAACAGAAAGGACCAGGAAGCTAAAACTGATGGGTGCCTGTGATACCTCCAGGCACTTCCTGGTTATTCCCTCAGCACCTGAGGCAGGGTTCCTTCTGCCTCTCTTTACAAAATAAGCAACTGGAGCTCCAGGAGACTTGATGACCTTCTGTACCAGGCACAGTCAACCCCAGCTATGCAGAGCTGCGGTAGGTCACCCTAAGTGCAAGCCAGCTGCTCCCTCCCCCTGCACCCTTCCAGGCCTGCTCACCATCATGACATCCAAACACAGAGCCTGGGTCTGAGGCCAGGACTGTGCAAAGCCATTCATTTTACTGTCCCCATTTGAGCTGCAGCTCAGCTTTGCAATGGAACATGGACCATTGGTTTTCTTACCACCCTTTTTCCCCACAGTTATAAAACCATAGAACACTAAAGCTAAAAGAGACCTCCGAGATAGCCCAGTCCATCCCCTAGTTCCATAAAAAGAAACTGAGGCGCAAGGTTACATGGGCTCATGCCCAAAGACAAAGTAGAGCAAACTGTCATCTCATTGCCCATGAGCTGTCAGACACTGCTCCCCCTTCGTCCCCAGAGACGTCAGTGCATGCGCCTGTGTGTACAAAACCGATTTGAAGATGCAAATTGGCTACATCCAATTTCACCCAACTGTCCTCGGAATTTAAGAGCTCTGCTGACATGCACAGAGCAAAGAGTAAATTGTTCCCCTGAGAGAAATAGTCTTGGAAATGGCCTCGTGTGTCCCTGTCCAAGGTGCTAGACGGGCAGAGGCCGTTGGGAAGAGGTCCATGTCTTCTGGGCCCAGATGCATCCTTCTTGTGAAAGGAGGTATGAGGGAAGGTAGATAAGACCCACTGAAATCCCTCTCTTGGAAATGGGTTGACACCTTCACCCCGGACTTCCCATGGGATTGCTTTCTGAAGTAAATACTCATTCCTGGGGGAGATGCATGATGACCAATGCTAAAAGTTTCTACCTACTCTGGGTTGACAGAGAGAATAGAAGAAACAAACACTGAAAATGACACTGTTACTCTCAAGGAGACCCAGGGCATGTTCCCTGTGTGCCAGGGACTCCAGTGCAGGAGATCAGCTGCCCCAAAGCCTGGCCCTTCTACTTCCCAAACAGATTTACCCAAAAGTAGGTAAGTCAGAGCTCCGCATGCTAGATCGGTGGTTTCCAAGCACTCTTTTACAAACAGAAAAAAAAATTCTCAAACCAAATCTGACCTAGAAGACAATGACTACTGTACTTGAAGCAGAAGTAGGGGCTTAACAATGGTTAACCCCACACCTTGGAGGCACCTCTAGAGAACTGCAGAGTTTCCAAAAAGAGTTTTTTAAAATCACTCAACTAAGTCAACTCACAAAATGTTTGTAGAGCTGTGTCCTAATTTGCACTTTAGAAGTGCCCTAGCCCTGCCTAGTCACAATCTTCACGGAATCACCTGCATCCCCATCCACTCTAAGTCACAAGACCCTCATCCCCCATTGCAAAAAATCTGTGGTTACACACAGACCCAAATTGCACTATATTTTTATCACACCCTATTCTTTGTTGCATCCTGCTTTCAGCATCTTGGTGACTGATATGGGCTCCCTCTCATCTCTGTTCTCTACCTTGCCCTGACATGTGCCCTGGGACTTACCTTGTGTCTCTGCCTTTTTGAATGAACCTTCTGGTACCTCTCTGCAGCAGACACTGTCAAATAACCTGACCATATCTCTATTTCAGTACAGGTCAGTGGTATCCTTCAACAAGTGCATATACCTCTCTGCCTGAGAGCTTTCTTTCAGTCTGCAAATCCATGGCTAAGACCAGGAATGCTGAAATTCAGTATTCCCATGAGATACCATCAGCCAATTAATCCTTGGGAAAGATAATTCTGAGAAATGTCATAATCTGTTTCCAAGTTTCCTGGTGGAATTGAGCTCAGGTTTCTACAGTAGTGACTTGCACAACAACACACCCTTTTAAGCTTTCCTCCCTCCCTTGCTTCACCTTTCCACTCCAATATCACCTCCCAATTATCACTTTCCAATTATCACCTCCTTTTGGCTCAGGGAATGCTACTGGGAGAATCCAAGCTAAAACATTTGGTGCCAGAATGTGGGTAGGAAACCAGCCTCCAATATAAGAAGGTTCTGGGATAGGTTCACATGCCAACCAGATAATAACAAGGACTACATTGCTGATGATAAGTGGGGTGGAGACAACCCTAGCATATTCTAGCATCACAATTCTTAAAATGCTTACCAGTGGTTAAATGAATTGAGATGGGGCACAGGTGGAAAGAGATACACCAACGTATACAATTGGTCTAGCACCGTGCTACTCAAAGTGTAGTCCATGGGCCAGTGCCAGCCCAAGGACTATTTGATTCTAGTCTCTGACAAGATAAGTACAGAAATTGAAAGCTAGCATATGGAAACTTTTAAAGCAATTTGACAATTTTGCATCAGTTAGAGCTCATCATTTTTTAATTAGTTTTGAATCATGGATGTCTATTTAATTTTGTTTTCCTAGTAATTCATCAGTTCACAAAGACTTTTTAAAAACAATTCCTTACTGGATAGTCTGAGTAGCATTGGCCTACACTTGAAAACAATAAGGGTAACATTAATTGTGACAGTTGAGGAATTCATTGTCTGTTGTTAACTGTCCCCAAGTTTCTGAAGGAAAACTAGAAGAGACTCAGGAAGGATAACTATCAACTTAAATGCCAGAGGGACTCCATGACCATGTTGAAAAGAACTTCATCTCCTATAGCTGAGCAGCAGACTGAGCTGAAAGTCAGACTCAATATCTGATTATAAGAGTCACAAAAAAGGCTGTCTTCACAGCCGCATCAAGCCGTCAGTGCTAACAATAGAAATGAGAGCACTTTCGCATGTCTCAGGATATAATGCCCCAGCAAGGACATTCAGAGCCAGTTCTAATACACTGTTAGCACAACTCCTTGAATCTTGGAAACAATCACAGGTAAGGAATGAACAAGACCATGACACCTGTAATAGGGACAGTTGGGACAGTCCAAGATTCCCTGAATCCTCTGGGGCCAGCAGTAGTACCGCCTCTCTCACTCAGAGGAGACAACTCTTCATTTGCTCAGTTCCATACAAAAACCTCACCTCAGGCTAATGGCTCACAGGATAATGCTTCCCCTCTCCAAGGGCTGCCTCTTCCTGTCATTGTTGTTTCTAGATCAATATCCAGGTCAAAGTCTCAGAATGACTTGACTGGGGAAATATGGCACCTCTTATGGGAGGAAATGAATTATTTAGCAAATTAAAAAAACTAAATCTGGCACAAAACCAGAAGGAGCTTGAAGAATATGCCTGGGTGTGGCATACTGAGAGTGCTGGACTGAGCAGGTGGAACACAAGTTTGGAATATGGATAGTTTATTGACATGAGAGTACTTTCACATGACTCAGGATATAATGCCCCAGGAAGGATATTCATAGACAGTTCTAATGTACTGCTCGCATGGCTCCTCGAATCTTGGAAATAATCACAGCCTACCATATGTGTGGTGGAAGTACCAGAGCTGTCTTGGAAAAATACTAGAGAAGGGCACAAAGGTTCAGAGAGATACCCTTTGTTGAACTGAATTTACTATGTGAGACCAGAGTATGCACTGACTGACTGTTCCCCAGGGAGTCCCAGAGGACATTCCTTTCACTAAGGAAATAAAATAATGGGGTACCATGGTCAGCAGTTCAGTGATGGCTGTTGTCTGAGGTCAGGGAAAACAGTGGGAGGTGCTGCCATGGCCCCAAGTGTCCATGGGTTAAGATTCTGGAATGGCCAGGACCAAGTCAGGAGCAATGTGAATGCAATGACCATAAGGAGCCATGGGGACCTTTGGGGAACTGTTGCAATAATTGATATTCCATGGCATTCACAGAAGTGAGACAGATGCTCTTTGCCAACAAAGGTCTTGCTTGGCTTATATAACCAAGTGACCAAGAGAAGCATTCAGAAGGCTGATGTAATGCACCATGACAGAAACTATATTCTCTCATCGAGTTTCCAGATCTGAGGTAGTTCTTGGATCCAGAGTCCATCAATGGAAGAAGATAATGGGCCCTTTGATGAAAGACCCTGGAAATGCCACAGAAAATATATACAGTAGCAACTCTCCCATTCCTTCCCTAAAAGGATTTTGGGGAATTTACCCGAGAACTGTATGGTGGGGAAGAAGGGAATACCCAGAAATTTCAAAGAATGTTGGTTGGATACAGGGCCTGAGTATATTGAAACTGATACTAAAAAAACCACCCTGTTAAAATCAGGAGTATAGAAATGCCAAATAACACATGGGCCCCTGGTGGATGCCCACCTTACCATGGTCTCAGTGGGTTTACAACCTCATTCAGTCATTCACCAGGCCCTAGAGTGCATAAGCTACACAGACACATCTAGCAGTTGGCAGAACTAGCACACCAGCTCCTGGACCTAGACAGTTGCATCATCAGAGTAAGATATTCAAACAGAAGCCTCACACCCTCACACACCCACACACTCACACACTACAAACTCAACTGCACAAACTCACGCTCAAACACACAGCCACACAGCCACACACATACACACTCAAACACATACCCATACACATATACAATCACACTCATACACACCCATACTCCCACATACCTATACAGTCACACCCACCTACTAAAAAACACACTTGCACACATATGCACACTCATACCCTCTGCTATGGTTTGGATATTTTTGTCCCCTCCACATTTCACATTGAAACTTAACCCTAGTGCAACAATATTGGAATGTATGACCTTTTGAGAAGTTGTCCAGATGGGATTAATGTTCTGTTAAAAAGGGCTTGCAGATGTGGGTTCTCTTTTGTTCTTCTGCCATGTGGGAACATGGTGTTTGTCCCCTTTTTGATCTTCCACCTTCCACCATGTAAGGACACAAGAAGATCTTGGTCTTGAATTTCCCAGGCTACATAACTGTGACGGAATAAATTTATATTCTTTTAAAACTACCCAATCTGTGGTATTTTGTTATAGTAATACAAAAAAGGACTGAGACTCCCATACTCACACCCACATCTACATTCATACACTAAAACACACACATACACAAGCACTGCACACACACTGGGCCAAGAGGGTAAAATTATATTGCATCTTACATGGAGTGATATAGACTAGTGCCAGCTTTCCAAGCCTTAAAGGACACAAGACAGTGGTCCCCATCATGTCTCCATTTAATTCATCAGCAAAATCAGATGGTTCATGACAGATGACAATGAATTATTAAACTTCACCAAGCGGTGTCTCAATTGCAACTCTCTTGCCAGATATATTTAGTAGAACAGATCCTCACAGCCTCCAGCACTTAGTATGTGGTTTTCAATCTGGTGAATGTGTTCTCTTCAGTCCCCCTCAAGGAGGATCAGAAGCAGTTCACTCGCTTGGTATGCATAGCTGTATGTATGAATGGTAGTCCTTGATCTATTTACACTTCCACTCTCTGTCACTACATAGTTCAAAGAGATTTTGACTTTTCTGAACTTTGCACAAGACATGAGACCAGTCCATTATACTGGTGACATTATCATCATAATTCTGGTGAGCAGGAAGTGGCAGTGCTCAGAAACTCTGGTAAGATACTCGGGGTAGGAGATACGCCCTACAAAGACTCAGAGCCTGCCACATCATAAAGTTTTTAACGATCAGGGACATATTTGAGATGTTTTCGCCAAGGTAAAGGAAGAAAATCATTAGACCTGATGATGGTTTGGACATGGTTTGAGTGGGTTCCCTAAGAGTTTGTGTTTGGTCTTGGTCTCAGTTTGGTGATATTAAGAGGTGGTGGCTAACTGAGGGAGTTGGGAGGGGGGTGGAGGGAAACACACTATAGCACATGATGTACATACACAAACCTGCAAGACTCAATCACTATCCAGAGCATGAAAGGGAGGGAAGGGGGAGGGAATAGGGTGGGATTGGAGGGAGGGCTAAATGTGCAATGTGTGCATGTATGATGTTGATACCCTGACATATATCAAAATGTATAATTACAATGCATCAATAAATGAACATAAAAAAGAGGTGGTGGGACCTTTAAGAGGTGGAGCCTAGTGGGAGGTTGTTAGATCATTGGGGGCATTGCTTCTGAAAGGGATTGGCACTGGAATCCTAAAATGAGCTAGTAGTTCTCATGAGAGGGAACCCAGCCCCTCCTGTCTTTCTGGCTTCTGGTATTGCTCCATGATCACTCCCTCTCACACTACCTCCTGCTATTGTGATGCCATACTCCATGGAGTCCTCACCAGAGCCAAGATGATGCTAGTGTCATGCCCTTGAGCCTCCCTAATGGTGAGCTAACTAAGCCTCTTTCATTTATTAAGTACCCAGCCTCAGGCATTTCATTATGGTCACAGAAAATGGACTAATAAGCTGACTTATCTGACCCAGATATAGCACTTGAATTTCTCACTTCTAAAAGAGAGGTCCCGTATTTAGTACCATATACTATCTGTCAGATTCCATGATGCAAGCAATATCTGGGGGTAGGTGACAATGTTATCTGGAGTCTCTGCTACACTTAAACAGGGGAATCACAGAGCAAAAGCCCAGGATTCTAGAGCAAGGCTGTACTATCTGCAGAAAATAAAACAAAAACAAAAAATCCACCATTAACGAAGCAACTTCAAGCATACTATTTAAAGGCCTTAGTAGGAACTAAGCGCCTGACCATGGGACATTGGGAAAAAACGAGACCAGAGCTGTCCATCATGATCTGGGTATTTTCAGACCCACCAAGTCATAAGTTGTGTGGACACTGAAGTATTCTATCATTCAATGGAAATGACGCATTTGGGATCAGGCTCAAGTGGGCCCAGAGGGCACAGACAGGTGACCTAGATCTCATGTCGCACCAATGTGTTTCTCTCAGCTCATACACATAGTGAGTTGTTATCACCAGCTGATGGAGAAGAAAAGTCTTGTATCTGGGTCAGATAAGTCAGCTCTAATACTAGTTAGTCCCGAAAATGAACTACTGTATCCCTAAGGCTGGAGCCAGGGTTGGCCCTGAGAGTCAGCTGGGATGGGCAATCCTCTCTGTGGAGAACGCCTTGAGCACTTCACCTTCTCACCAGTCTGATCTGGAAGAAGGGACCTGTGGCTATAATATCCACACACTCCAGGCAGTGGCGAATGGCTTAGCTGTCAATGGTCAAGGGTCTGGAAAGAGCAAGATTGGAAGAGGGGACAAAGTGTGTGGATCTTCTCAATGTCCCCCAGAGAGCATCCCCACAGAGGAAGCCAGCCTCTTCCTTTTACCAATAGTGAATGGTGCCATGGTGACAGGCAACTTCTAGACACTCTCTCCTTTTAGGTTACTTTGCGGACCCCATTGCCAGTTCCCTGTAGAAGTCAGTGACCAGCTTTCACAGTTCCTCAGCAGCCCCCAGGGATGCCTCCTGCATCACGAGCACGTGGGTCAACCTTGCCTGGGAAGCTGAAGAAACCTGGGACAACTGACACCCTGCACCCCACCCTCAAATTGCTCAAGTTCTGGGTCTGTGAATTTCCTGCTGTCATGCAAGAAAATGGAGCAAGCCAAAGAGGTCGATTCCTCCTGAATGAAAGCCTGCAGAGGGGAAAGCATGATCTCAGAGATGCTCCCTGGCCAGTGCTCTCTTCCTGCACCTCTAAGCCCCATCCAGGATCCAGGTGCTCTCCTATCCTTCCTCAAAATCGGCAGCACCCATCAGGCCTGTCACTGTTGCCGCACAAGAGTCTCTGGGCAGCCAGTCCTTTCCAGAAGCCTTCACCTTGCCTTTGGGGGAGGGGATCCCACTCTTGTTACTTCTAGTCAACCTAGTACTGGAAGCCCTAAAAGAAGTTAGGCAAGGGGGAAAAAGAGCATCTAATTCAGGAAGGAACAAGTTATATTACCTCTGTTTGCAGATGGCATGATTCTACATGTGGGAAATCCTACAGCCTCCACCCGAAAATTGTTAAAATGATAAATTCAGTAAAGTTGCAGGATGCAAAACTGACCTATGAAAATCAGTAGTGTTTCTGTGCACTAAAAATTAACTCTCAAAAAAAATCAAGCTAGAAAAAAGAACCAACCCCAATTACAATAGTTACAAAAAATTATATACTTAGGAATAAATTTAACCAAGAAAGTGAAAGAGCTGTACAATGAAAACTATGAAACAAAGAAGGAAGAAAATGTAGAAGACTTAAATAAATGGAAGATATTTCATGTTCATGGAATGGAAGAATTAATAACATTAAAATGTCCATACTTGGTGATCTTCCCGCCCCTCCGGCTGTGCATGCATGTCTCTATCACTCTGAACTTCATGATGATGTATGATTAAAATGCGCAAATAAAAATTTAAAAATAAATAAATACACCTGTCTGTGGCCCTAAAAAACAAGTCCATACTACCCAAAACAATTTACTGATTTAAAGAAACCGCTATCAAAATATTTACAGAAATAGAAAAAAAATCCAAAAATTTGTTTGGAACCACAAAGAATTGCAAACAGCTAAAGCCATCTAGAGCAAAAAGAGCAAAGCTGGAGGCTCACTCTACCTCATTTTAACAGATACCATGAAGTAGTCAACATAGCATGGTACTGGCACAAGCAAACATAGAAGCTAATGGAATAGGATAGACAGCCAGAAATAAAACCAGGAATCCACTGCTAACTGATCTTTGACAAAGACGCCAAGAACATACAATAGGGAAAAGACAATCTCTCCAAAAAATGGTGTTAGGAAAACTGGATACCCACAGGCAGAAGAATGAAACCATCTCTCATTATATACAAAAATGAATTAAAGACTAATGAAAGATCTGAAAATGTAAAACTACTAGAAGAAAACATGTGGGGAAAGCTTTTTGACATTGGTCTTGGCAAATTTATTCTGGAAATGACCCCAAAAGCACAGGTAACAAAAGCAAAAATAGACAGATGGGGTTATATCAAACTAAATGGCTTCCACACAGTGAAGGAAACAACCAACCGGGTGAAGAGGCAACTTACATATTGAAAGGAAACGCTTGCAAACCGCAATCTGATAAGGGGATAATGTCCAAATATATAAGGGACACAACTCAATAGCAAGAAAATAACCTGATTTTATTTTATTTTATTTTATTTTATTTGGTGCGGGGGATTGAGTCCAGGGGCATTCTACCTCTGAGCTACACTTCCACTCCCAGCTCTTTTTGTATTTTTTATTTTGAAACAGGGTCTTGCTAAGTTTCTGAGGATGACTTCAAATCTGTGATTCTCTTGTCTCAGCCTCCCAAGTACTGGGATTACAGATGTGCGCCATCACACCTGGCATAAACTGATTTTAAGGTGAACAAAAGATACAAATAGACATTTCTCAAAAGAAGACATACAGCCAGCATGTATATGAAAAAATGCTCAGTATTGCTAATAATTGGCAAAATGCAAATTAAACCTATACACATTCACAGTGAGATATCACCTCATACATGTTAGAATGGTTATTATAAAATAATAATAATATGTGTCAACAAGGATTTGGGAAAAAAGAGAACCATTGTACATTGTTGGTGGACATGTAAATCAGTAGAGCCATTATGGGATGTATGAATGTTTGTAAAAAATTGAGAAATATAACTAACTAATGATCCAACAATCCCACTAGCGGAAGTTTCCAGAGCAAATGAAATCAATGTCAAAGAGACATCTGCACCCCCATGTTCACTGTAACATTATTCACAATATCCAAGACACAGAGTCAACCTAAATGCCCTTCAACAAATGAATGGATAAAGAAAATGTGGCATATATACACAATGGAATACTACTCAGCCTTAAAAAAGAATGAAATCTTACCATTTGCAACAACATAGATTAAGCTGAAGGACATGATGCTAAGTAAAATAAGCCAGTCACAGAAAGACAAATACTGCAGAATCTCTTATATGTGAAATCTTAAAAAGTCAAATTCATAGAGGCAGAGAGAGTAGAATGGTGATCATTAGGGACTGACTATTAGGCATGATTATTAGTGGTAAGGAGGGGATATTGGTCAAAGGGTACAAAGTTTCAGTTAGAAGGATTAAATTCTAGAACTCTAGTACACCGCCTAATGATTATAGTTAATAATATTCAAAATCCTTAAAAGTTGCTGAGAGCAGATTTTAAATGTTAACTATATGAGGCAATAGATATGTTAGTTTAATTATTTCACACTATACACATATACCAAAACATCATGTCACATACCATAATTATATACAATTTTTGTCAATTTAAAAAATAATAATTTTTTTAAAGGTGATGAATCCTCAGTGGGGAAATTTCATGCACCATGACACTTGGGTGAGGTGGAGATTTGGGGGTCTCAGGGCCTTCTTGATGTCCCTTATCCACCAGCTCACCTGTACCTGCAGCAACCAGGGGTGCCTTGAGAACTCTGGACGCATGGATCCCAGCAATGGAAGACAATATTTCTGCCCTAAACCCAAACGCAGAGGGAGCTCCTAATGACAAGGGAAGGAAGGAGAAGCGAGACATTGCAGAGAAAGAGAGGAAATGGAAAGCAGCTGGGGGAAGGGCTGAAGGGAAGAGAAGGACGCAGAGAGAAACGACACGCATTCACTCGCAAACAAGACACACGTGTGCCCGCCATCGAGGGGAAAACATCAGCAGAGACCACAAATGAAATTTAAAGTTGTTATGGCAACTGGAACAGGTGGGTGGGCACTTGTGCCCACTGCATTTACAAAATTAAAGTAGGCATTGCATTTGCTAACTAATTAAATAATGCCTTTTAAGTATTTCTACTCTCCCAGCCATGGGGCACGGAGGAAGATGGAGATGCAGAACTAGAGCACTTGTTTATTTACCTTGGGACCCAGAGAGCTGCCCCACGGGTGGCTCTTGCTGAGGAAGGGGGGGACTGGAAGTGGGGGCTGTGGAGTGGGGGTGCAGGCCACCTGAGGACATCCCTTGGGTATACCTCTCCTTCAGAGGTATACCCCGAGGAAGGATGATAAAAGGCAGACCGGCCCAGCAGTTTAACCTTGGCCTGGGTCATCTGTAGCCCCCTTCCACTCATCTGAACCAGGATCCCAACAGAAAAAGGGTGAGAGATGAGTGGGTCCCAGGGGAGGTTTGCAGGGGCCAGAGTCCAAGTCCTCTGCAGTGACATTGTGAAGTTCAAAGAAGCCAGTCACAGAAGGCAGCTGGCAGCAAGAGACAATTTTCCTTTGGTTGTGGAGGGTGCGTTGGCTTATTTTTTTTTTTAAGAATAAAAGGGAAAGAAGCCTCTACTAGGAATCAGATGCGCCATCTTAGCTGATCTTCCCTGGGGAAATAAATTACACATAACACTGTACACAAACACGGCTCCGAACGCAAACCCAGCTGGCAGCGCGATGGCACTTGTCTCCCTGGGGAA
Source organism: Glis glis (assembly GCA_004027185.1). NCBI lineage: Eukaryota > Metazoa > Chordata > Mammalia > Rodentia > Gliridae > Glis > Glis glis. The sequence continues at coordinate 2,976 of PVJS01040233.1, read as the reverse complement.
ATAAATTCCAGTGTCTATATATCTCTATCCATAGATACATACACAGTAAAGGTCACACCATGTCTCCTTCAGTGCTCCTTTCCCTTGGAATCAAACAATAATTGTTTTGGTGTTTAGTCCCCAGCAAGGGGAAGCTGCCAGGGAGCCGGCTCTCGGGCACACGTGCAGCACAGGCCCACAGGCAAAGACGGGCGGGGCCCGGGACACCGGGTGCAGGGATGTGTGCGGCCTGAGCGTCCAGGAGCCCCCGACCCAAGGAAGCCAGCCAGGGCCTATGCGGGCATGTGTGGGTGGCTCCACGGGCCCTGAGGCTGCTTTGATTTTTCCTGTTTTTCCATTAGTGGTGGTGATGGTTGTGTGTGTGTTTGTGTGTGTGTGTGTGTGTGTGTGTGTGTGTGTGTGTGTGTGGTGTGTCCCCAAGACAGTGCAGATCCTGTTCTTTCATTCCACCTCTGCAACCAGCCCAGCTTACAACTCTATGTTCCACTGGGTTTGAAAGCTTTGGAGCCAGACATAAGACTCATTTTCAAGATGAGAAACCAAAGGCCAGGAAATGTTGATGATGGTGATGACTATAAGCTCCCCGAGGGCAGGGTGATGTGTCTTTCGTTTAGTGTTGTGAACGGGGCCTGGCACATGAGGAAATAGGAAGGGAGGGAGGTGAGAGGAAAAGAGAGAAAGGAAAGAAAACACAGGCATCCTGCCTTCCATCTACTGTCTTCGGTCAACCGACTTCTTCATCAGGGTGGGCCCCAGGTGCAACACCACTGTCAGAAGCAACAAGACATTGCTTGGGCATGGTGGTGCATGCGTATAATCCAGGCAGTTGGGAAGCTGAGACAGGAGGATTGCAGGTTCAAGGCCAGCCTCAGCAACTTAGCGAGACCCTGTTTTCAAAATAAAAAATAAGAAGGGCTGGGGTGTAGCTTGGAGGTAGAATGTCCCTGGGTTCAATCCCCAGTACCACAAAGAAGGAGGAAGAGGAAGAGGAGGAGGAGGAGGAGGAGGAGGAGGAGGAAGAAGAAGAAGAAGAAGAAGAAGAAGAAGAAGAAGAAGAACAACAACCAAAACCATGCTCAGAACCTGAGTACCTGAAGGGTGGTCTTGCTGGCACCAGGGCACATGGCATGATTCCTGTGAATCCTTCCAGTCTAGGGGGCTCTTTCCGGTTCACAAAACCACACCCCCCAAGACTCCTGTGCATGAACCTGCCCGCCACTGCAGCCCAGGTAGCTTCCTCCCTTCTCCAGTTCCTCTGACATTTGTCTACTGCCCAATAGGTGCTTTATGATGCCACCCCTGTATTCCAAGCAAGTCTGCGCCTCACAGCAGAAGGCTGGTTCGCTGCTTGCCGGTGCATGTACAGCTCTTGCCTCTCCAGCAAGAATGCAAGCTTAGCCTGGAAGGGTGCTGATGCTTGGTGGGTTGACGGATCAATGCAGAAGCCAACGGAAGCAGAGATTTCTGGAGGCAGAAGTCAGGCTGCAGGAAGAGCCTGTGGGGACACCAATTCCAGGTCTGCAATGGGTGTCAGCTCGGATTTGATGCCTTAGACAGCTCCTGGCACATCCAGGTTTGCAGCACGGTTTCAAAACCACGGTAGTCACTTCTGCTTCTGCTCAGGATTCCCACCAGGCCCATTTGCTGGGTACCTGTCTAACCTTCTCCCGCACCTATTCCCCCGCCCTCCTCTCTGCCTGGCCATACCTCCCGACTCCTTTCCTCACATAGCCCAGTTCGAATTTGGCTTCAGATGATTCACCTTGCTTGGACCTGGGCATCTGCTAGGACAAGACCTGCAGTGGTGGCTCCTGTGGCTTCAAAAACTGAAGTTCGGAGCAAGAGCTTCAAAGGCTGCTTCCAGTTCCCAGAATCTAGAATTCAGTGAAACTGGGACCCCAGAATCCCCAGCCCCTGTGCTGGGAGGGAAAGAGAAGACCGCCAGGGGAAAAGGCCCGCAGGGTAGGAGCCTGGGGAAAGCGCCATGCCCTTGGAGTCTAGGCCCAAACAGAGGTCCCAGTCATAATGCCAAAATGACTGGCCTTAGTCATCCTCATCAGAACAGGCCCGACCCGGGCTGGTATGGTGGGGCTGTGCTGGCTTGTTTGTGCCAGTGTAAATAGGCCTGTCCTTCCGATCAGCTTTGGCTGAGAGTCCCCAGGGAAGGGGGAAGAGAGGTCAAGACAGAGAGGAGATGTCACTTCCCATGGAAGTCTAGTGCAGAAGCAGGGAGAGGGGTTGCCTGTGACAAGCTCTGACCCTGTCACCGGCCTCCCTTGTCTTCCAGGCTCACGGCGGGGGGAAGAGGCATGACGCAGGCAGAGCAGGCAGCCTGTCAGCTATAGTCTGGCAATTTGGCACAGGCCAAGCTCAAGGTTGTACCTCCTGACCAAACTGGACGAGACTGATGTGGTGGATGGTCCACTAATGTCATTGGTTTTGAGCATCTTCCCTGTGCCAGGCTCTGGGGTTACCATGGAGAACAAGTGTGGCCCGGCCCCTGCCCTCATGGAGCCCACTCTCTAGAAACATGACACAGCCAATGTGTGTGATGAGTGCTTTGTTGAAGAAGGGCAGGGTGCCATGGGACCCACTGGGGAGGGCAGAGGAACACAGGCTCCCGGGACGCGGGGGCTCACAGAGCAAGTGGGCCCTTGGGCACTCAGCAACACAGCATGGGGCTACATATACCAGCGCAGGAAGATACACCTTGCCCTCTGTGTACATGTACTAGCTGTGTGACCTTGCGCGGGTAACTTAACTTCTCTGTGCTCCAGCTTCCTTCTGTGAAATGAAGATGAAAGATGAAAGTTCCTACCTCATAGGGTCGTTGTGAGAATTAAATAACAAAGGAACAAGCCGGGCGTGGTGGCGCACGGAGACCGGAGGATCCGGGTTCGCGTCCAGCCTCAGCTCTCTTTCTCTCTCTCTCTCTCTCTCTCTCTCTCTCTCTCTCTCTCCTCTCTCTCTCTCTCT
>PVJS01040232.1:0-18534 GCA_004027185.1 Glis glis | reverse complement strand
GAACCCAGATCCTCCAGTCTCTGCCTCCCAAAGTACTGGGATTACAAGCCTGCGCCACCACGCCTGGCCCTTACATTGTTTTTTAAATAGACTTTATTCTATGGTATATGAGCCAGGATCAACAATAAGACTGTGTTTTTTAAAGTAAGACTATTGATGGAAAGGTAGTTAAATCAAAAGAATTCAGAGTATATTTTAGGTTGCAATTTAAGTGGATAAAATTAAGTTAGAGTCAACAGCATTAAATCTCTCCTGCAGCAATGAACTCTGACTTTTTGTTGGTATCTTCTAAATACCCAATTTTTGTTGTCCCAGTGTATTGGCTTTCTAACCCCAAGGCCAATCTGGACAGGATATTTGAATTTTTCCTCTTGTTCTATTCTGGAAGTTATTTTTATCCTCTTTTAACTCCGAACCCTTCACCATTGCTAGATTTATGGTATTTCAGTGCTGCTCTCTCTTGGACGAACAGGTCACTGACCTAAATTAAGGCCCCTAGGAGAAGCATTCTCTGGTTCTTTAGCACAAAGACATGATGTATATAAGATAGGAAGAGAGGATTGTCCAGTGCTCTGATGATTTCATTTCCTAAACTCTAATATTAGTTTGCAAACAACTAAATTCCGAAAAACAATTAACGAGAGGTAGTTAAAGGAAGTAATAATGTATAATTGATGAATCTGTGAATTATTTAAGCACGTTGAACTTCTGTTAATTTTAAACCTCATTGACTTACGAAAACTGGTGTGACTGAGGCGAAGGGAAAGAAAATGTTTCGTCATCCAGTTGTCCAGGCCAACTTCCTTGGAGCATGCTGAACGTATTATTCATTTTAATAAGTTATTATGAAGACTCTAACCAGCTACTTTCTTGCTTAACCAATAGACAAACCCGCTCCTATTTCAAATGTTTTGATCATTTTATAGAAAGGCAAAATCTTTTTGTGAGATCCAATCTGTAAAGCATTTATTTTAAGAAGCACAATTCAAAGATGAGGTCAAATTCGAATGAAAAAGTGAGGTTTAGAGGGAATTCCTTCATTTATTCTCATCATACAGAAAGCTGGGAGAGGATTTACCAGAAAGATTGATCAAATCTTGAAAGTGCATTTGCAGGGCCAGTTCTGGGTGCTGAAGAAGATCTAACGACAAATAAGACCCTGTTTCTTTTCTCAGGTAGGGAAGCTAAAGAAGGTGGACAGCTAACTAGAGAAAAGGACAGTGTGTTCAGTGCTATGATAGAGACTTAAAATTATAGAGGAGAGAAATTAATTTGTATTAGTGCTCAAGTCTTTTATTACAACCATATCATTAAGAACTAACTCCAAATGAGTCTACATTACATAAAAAGATTATGGGCTGGATAAATGCAATATAGCTGATGGGAGCCTTTTGAGAATATTGAAACATTTTGAGAATTTTTTTTTGGTTTGGATCTCAGACTGCCTCATGCATGAATTTTATTGTATGTTCTTTTTAAAAAATTATCATAAAATACCAATATGCATAATTACAGTTAATAAGATATTTTCTTGTCCAACAAGATTCATTTGTATGTCACTAACAAATAACTATCATATTGGTTCAAAATTAAATAACTGCTATTATACATGGGATTTTAAAGAACACTCTCAAAGGAAATAAAGATTTCAAAAAACGTCATATAAGTCTCTGACCTTGACAGACAAAGATCACTGATACTTTGAGTTTTCAAAAAGAATTTTAAAGAAGGCATAATTCTCATGTCTCACCTAAGTGAATTTTACTGGTTTTCTTCTCAGGATCTATAATTTTTATTTTGTGTTGGATTACTTTTAAAGGTGTCAATACCAATTGGGAAATTTAAAGTGGATACATATATTTTCCATCCACTAATAGAAAAAGCTAAATATGTATTGAGTGATGAAATGTTTGAAGTGAAATATGATATGCCCTTTGCTTATATATTCTAAAATATTTTAGATGGATTTGGATAATTCTGCGAAGTTTTGAAGAAGTTGATTTAAATCTCATTAGAGAAAATTGCAGTTGCTAGTTCTGCATTAATGACTAGTAAATCGGGATTTTAATATATAATTTAGAATTTTCTGAGTCTTATTAGCTTCTTTTTCCTATCTGTTTCTCAATGTGTTGTAAATTATTTTTCACTTTTTGACAACTGATGACTTTCAAATTTCCATCTGTGCCATCTCCTGTCTTCTTATTTGCTGTTAATTGTATTTACATTGTTAAAATGGGGAAAATTGAGTGAAAATAATTCATATTAATTGCTTTTGCTGATTCTCTCATAATTATGGTAGTAGTAACTATGTGATTTGTGATATTTGACATAGCTTTGGTAAGGCATGTATACCAATTACATTATCATCCTATTAAATTTCCCCCAAGTTCTTATGAATGTCCTTACTTAATGCATGAACAGGCTGTGCCAGTAGAATTCTCTGGACAATATAATTCACATAGACCATGATGTGGATGGTACCCCATGGAGTTATGCAAATAGCAGCCTCTACCAGAGATACAGTAAATATGCATTTGACATTGGTTAGTAGTAATAACTAAAGAGTAGCTGTAGTATTCTAGGTTAGTTTGATTTCATAGGAGTCTAGCTCTTAGTCTACAAAGGGAACAGCCTGTATGAATGAATTAATATTTAGTCTCCATAGAAACTTCGTATCTTAAAATACATAAAGCTTCACATCTTCATGCAATAAAATATATATCATATATTCAGTTGATCCCTCAAAATAGATATTTAAAAATATGACCTAATTGATACAATTCTGCTTTAAGGTAGTAAATGATTTGAGGCATAGGAAACTCAGAGTTTTGTCACAAGGAACTTCATGCAGTACATACACACACATGCACATACACTTGCACAGTTTGGGCCACACACAACAAAATTAGAAAAGAAATGAAGCTTGAACACATAAATGCATTTATATTAAGGAATTATGTCAATTAATTTGCACTGATTATATTAAAGAAGAAATCAATGTAGTGCAATTGATATTCCTTCACTGTTTTGTTGAATAAGTGACTCCTTTCACGTATGCTCTACTGGGGAAAGTAAGCAGGCAGGTACTTTTCAGATAGGGACTTCTACTGGTGGCCCTGCAGCCATTGTGGTAACCTCAGTCATTACCGTTATCTCTGAAACTTTGACCCCAGTGCCTGCATGAGAAGGTCTTGGCTAAAATCAGGACATAGGACTGATCTGCTCTTCCTCTTCTGCTTAGACATTTGATCTTCCCAGGGTTCCCTCATTTTACTCTCTGGCTGCTTATGGACCTTATTTTGATAAGCTGCCAGGACTTTTCCTTGAAGTGAAGCTACATTTAAAATATAGGTCTCTCTTTTCTCTCTTCAAAACTTATTTTTTCTGTGTTCCACTCTTTCATGGCCTCCTTAGAAACTTACCCTTGTAGAGGAGTTCTTTTAGTAGCCTAGAGTGATTTATTCTTCCTGGGCACCCCATGCTCCCAGTTCCATTCTCTCTTCCACTCTACTCCAGGAGCCTGACTTCCACAGACTGTATCAACCTAGTCTCCTTAAAGGTTAGGAGGCTTCTTACAGGTTTTACCAATGTGAGGTACTGGCAAGAAATTAGAAGGCAGGAAGAGTGAAGGTGTCCGTGTTCCTTGCCTGCTCCTTCTCTGTGTCTCTGCCAGTAGTGGTGCTGTAATGATTCCAGCTGTCCCTAGGCAACCTCTCCTCCAAAACTATGGCACACATCAGGCTAGAGTAAAACCATTTCCTCCTCCTGTTCCTTAGAGTGTTGGAAACTTCCTGCTGCTACCACAGTCTAGGGCCTTGGCCAGCCCTTGCTTATTTCCTTAACCATGATCCAACTCTTCCTTCCCAGAAGCTCACTACTGAATCTCTTTTGTTTCCAGAAAACATATGAATTCTTTAATTGCAGATTTTCAGTTTGGCTTCTGTTGTAATTAGTTGTGTGTGAGTCTGTCTGCTCAACTAAATAGTGAGGGCATGTATCATGTCTCATTTGTTTTTGAGTCCCAGTACCTAATAGAGTATCTGGCATGTAGAAGGAGTTCAGTCTATATATGTTAAATATATGAATAGATTAATGTGATTATTATTCCTTAATTTTCCCTTTGAAACAGTCACACAGTTATTCTAATGGTATTTCCACTATTCCTCATAGTATTTTCAGGAATCATTATAACTTCTGTGACTTTCTTCACAGTTTTCCCCTATAAAGCCTAGAGAAAACATATCCTACTGGCATTACTGAATATTCCACACACACCTTAGAATTAGGGAGACTCACGGCAACTGATCAAAAGAGAAATGAGACAAAGCTCGCTCACTTTGGGTGCCCCTAAGCCGGACTCCCCGTCTGCGCATTGCTTGTGAGGGAAGGGATCAGTAGTGATCCCGTTTGTCTTCGTGATTTCACCCTTGCTGCCAAGCTCCATTTGGTGCCCTATTGTCCCACAAGCGCCTATTTTGAAGTAAGAGTTTAGAACAGAAGTTCCATCTGCTCTGCATGAATATTAAATTATCATAAGACTTTGAATAAGGAGAATTCAGCCTTGTGTTTTTTACTGTGTTTCCTTTCCACTCTGTATTAAAAGGATTTGGAGCATCAGTTTTTGTCTTCCAAATACCCTTGGACTTGAATAGGTTGCAGTTATCAAGTCATAAAGTAGGCTTAAAAGCCTTTCAAAGGCAAATGCTGAATAGAAATATAAGAGGTTTTGTTTATTATCAATATCTTATAAAATATAGTACTTACTAAGTATAATTAAACATATAAGATGTCACCTCTTGGTATTTTGAGTTACTGGGTTTCATGAGAAGAATGAGTGCACTCTATATTACACCGTGGAGAGATATATTTTGCAATCAATTGAGTTCATTAAGTAAATGTACATGTTATTTTAATTCATAATATGATAAATAGTATACAACTGACTTATCTGTAGTTTCATTTTGGATATTCATGAGTGAGCAAGTTTCAACCAGCCTTTAAGTAATAAAACTTATGCAGTAAGTTGTATTATTTTCCAGCTAGCTCCAAAAAATTTAAAATCAGTTGGCTGATAGATATATGCTATGTAGTCAATTTGTTATTAAAGCTGAGTAAGGAGATCAGTTGAAAGATGGATTTTTAAAAATATGCATGTTTTCCATGGTTTAAATATGCAGCTTTAAACAATCAGGTTTATCTGGTGAAGATGAAAGTTGGGTTATATTTTTGGTATTAGTATTTATATAATACTATATTGATATTAATAAAAGCATGTCTAATTTCTATATTACAAATTATTATTGGCAAGTCAATGCTTTTAAGGATGATGGGGTAATATAAATTCCAAAGAGTCAGAAGAGACAAAGATAGTCACTTCTTAATGATAACTGGAACCATTCAAAATGAAGACATAACCATATTAAACATCTATGCCCCTAAAATTGGTGCACCAACCTATATAAAGCAAACTCTTCTTGTCCTGAAGACCCTGATAGCTCCAACACAATAATCCTAGGAGACTTCAACACACCTCTTACTCTATTAGATCAGTCGTCCTGACAAAGGATTAGTAAAGATACTTCAGACCTAATGAACACTATAAACCTATTGGACCTAACTGACATTTTCAGAATATTCCACCCAACAACAGCTGAATACACATTCTTAGCTGCTCATGGAAGCTTCTCCAAAATAGACTGTATTCTAGGCCACAAAACAAGCACCATCAAAACATTTGATATAATTCCGTGCATTCTCTCAGATCATAATAGAATGAAAGCAGAGACCAACAACAAAAAGATCCAGAGGAACCTCACAAATACATGGAGATTGAATGCTATATTACTAAATGAAGACTGGATCAGAGAAGAAATGAGGAGATATTAAAAAATTCCTAGAATCAAATGAAAATAGACACACAACCTACCAAATCTATGGGACACTCTAAAGGTGGTGTTAAGAGGAAAATTTATAGTATTAAGTACCCACATAAGAAAAACCGAAAGACTTGAAATAAACAATCTAATACTGTTAAGTGGAATTAGCCAGTCTCAGAAAATGAAGGGTCATATGTTCTCTAATACATGCAAGCTAGGGAGTAATTGGGATACCAGAGGGACTCCAGATAATGGAGGAGAAACCTCAGTGGAGCCAAGGAGGTGGTCTAAGAGAAGGGGGAGGGAGAAGAGTGAGGTTCATTGAAGGAATTACTACCATCAGCTATGTGTACCTATGTGAAAACACCAATGTCAATCTCAGTACCCTGTATTGGGAAGGGGGTAGATGGGGAGGTAGTGGGGGGCCCACCAAGTGTTGTGTGCATGTATGTCACTGTCAACATGATTTACATTATGATGTGAGACTATAATGCACCAATAAAAGCATATTAAAAAAACAAAGGTAGTGTGAGATACTCATTCCAAAATAAGCAAACAATTTCTGTTGGCTAAATGTTTGTGTGAATTGTAAATATTTTACAAATTGATTTCTGAAAGAAATTATTCAATGCTCAATGTACTTCAATTAAAACATTGTTTTTCCATCAATGAAGTTATGTTTTAAAATTTTATATCATTAGAATGAAAGCAAGATAGGCCTTGATTAAGTCAGATCCACATCCTAAATGGGGCATCCCAACTCATATATACATATAAATAAAATAATACTGAACTTTAAGACATAAAGCTACATGTATGTGCTGAAATTAAAATAGCTTCCTTTAATTTTCTGTTCTGAAATTCTGTAACAGTATGTTTAAAAGAACCTTTCAAATTGTGTTGTCAATGATCTGTTAACACCCTAAGTGCTACTTAATATGTCTTAAGCCGGGCATCATCTATCAGGCAAACAATTGGCTGCAAGTCTGCTTTTTGTTTGCAGTCTTATTTTGACTTGCCTTTGCCCCCTTTTTATTATTTTTCAATTTATTATCTTTATTGGTGCATTGTAATTATACATCATAATGAGGTTCTGAGTGATAGAAACAGGTCTGTACACACCACTTGTGTTTCCCTCTGGGACCCACATCTCTTTCTACTTTCTCAACTTAATTTGAAAAATGTTAATTTATTTATGTGTACTTTATAGTAGAATAAATTTAGGGTTATAGTCATTCAAACATATAGGGACAGGTGTAAGACCATGTGGAATACTGTTAGAAAATGATCTAAAACCTCTAAGCTCTTTTTACTAATAGAACATCAATATATGTATTTTTTTTTAATTCCAAAGCAATATGCCAATTTCAAGGACGAACCTACTTTGAAGGAGAACGAAATACAGTCTATTCCTCTTCTGGAGTATGTGTTCTGTATGAGTGCAAGGTAAGGAGACTTCATTAGCCTTTCAGAATTGTTTCAATTATATAAACACAGGAAAGGTTTCCCTAAGAGCTCACCTTCGTAATACACTTTTCTAATTTTGAATCAAAAAGAAAATTCAAAATATTGACTATAGTTCAAATGTAAAGAAATTTTCATTTGCTTTAAAAACATGTAAATTAATGGTTATAAAACTCTGCAATAAATAAAACTACTCTTCTGTAGACTTAAAGTTGCATGAAGTTGTCATATTTTTAAATTTAAATTGGCTCCTTGCTGTTGCGAGAAATGTATAGGTGAAATAGTCTCAGTTTGTTGTCTTATGATTTTGACACAAGTGAGAAATATCAATCAGTTCAATTAAAAGCAAAACATAAAATTACCTAATAAAAATTAACCGTTTTATGGAGAGGAAATGGATATTGGTCCTAATCCCCTGCAGGAGTATTTTCATATTCTTAAGGGGGAATTCCAAAGAGCAGGAGGGAGGAACTCCTTACAAACTTACTTGCTCTGGTCTCTGGAAATATGTTTCTGGAGCAGTGTGCTTCAGAAATCACAAGGAGCTGATTTGAATTTGTAAAATATAAGAAAACTTCATAAAACTAAGTTGATAAAAGAGCATTTCTGTTTATTGGGAAGATTATTTTATAACCATTAATTTTACATGTATTAAAAGATAAAGAGATTTCTGTACATTTAAACTACAATTCATATGTTGAACTCTGCTCCTTGACCTATTACCTGAAAAACTAAATATAAAAAAAATGAATCTTTCTCATATTGTGTCACCAGTGATTTGTGTCCACCATAAGTGCCTACTTAACATGCTTGGATACATCATGTATCAGGCAAGTAATTGAGTCTGCTTTCTGACACTATTTTTTCAGAGTCTTATTCTGACTTGCCATCGCCCGCACTTTTCACGTTTGCTTTTTTATAAACAATCATGTTATATTTCTTGGCCTTAATGTTGTATTTCAAGCCACATTCTATCATGAGGAGACTGTTAGCATATAAAGTGTCTTCTTCAGGGTTACATTTACATCTGATCTTTAACTTCCCTCTTTAAACTCCTCCTGTACATGGATTTGGGGGGATGATTTAATATAGAGAGATTAGGTAGAAAATAAAATAAGTGATTTACTTTGCTGGCACCACCAATAAACTGTGGTCATCGATATGATTATTAAGAGTTGGAAGCCAGGCGTGGTGGCTCATGCTTGTAATCCCAGTACTTTGGGAGGCGTAGACCGGAGGATCCAGGTTCGCGGCCAGCCTCAACTCTCTCTCTCTCTCTCCCTCCCTCTCTCCCTGTCTCTCTCTCTCTCTCTCTCTCTCTCTCTCTCTCTCTACTTAGTGAGGCCCTTGAGGCCCTCCGCAACTTCGTGAGACCCGGTTTCAAAATAAAGTATAAAAAATAGGGCCAGGGGTGTAGTGCGGAGGTAGAACACCCCTGGGTTCAATCCCCGGTACCACCAAAAAAAAAAAAAAAAAGAGTTGGGGAAAGGAAAATCCCAGGAATTTCGCCTGAGTGAAGATCCACTTCATGTATCTTAATTTGGAAATTCTTTGGGATAAGCAAGAAGGAGATGTGAAGAGGCAAGACTGTGACAGATTCCATTTCTAGGACATGAAAGCTGTGGTTTCTTCGTGCCCATTATAAAGTTCCAAGCAGCTTCTTTTGTTTTAAAATCAGCTTTCCTGTGATGTTGGTTGTATCTTAAGATAAGAGAACTGAGTTATAGGAACATTAAAATGAATTACTGAACTTGTATTGCAAGATGGAATTTTCTCTGTCAGCATCCCTACACCAGTGCTGTTTTGTGTGGAGTAAGTCGTCCTATAGATAGAAGAATTGGAAGACTTAGAAAGAGAATCAGAGAAAAAGTTACTTCAAGGAGGTAGAGAGCTTTTATCAACTGGTTTCTAAGGGTAATTTCTACCTTTGAAACAACAACTCCAGATTTAAGAATCTTGAGGGCATTTGAAGCCTCTCAAATTGATGTGTGTGTGTGTGTGTGTGTGTGTGTGTGTGTGTGTGTGTCTGTCTGTCTGTCTGTCTTCGTTTAACCAAAATGTGTTCTATAATATTGATAATGGTGGCTTAGAAATTTATTGGGTTAGTTGCTTATTTGATTTTAAATGTGCTATAAAATCATTTCATTTTAAATTAGTTTAGAAGTTTGTGTATAGGCAACATTGTATATAGGCAACAGTTGCTCAGTAAATATTAAATGATGATTAAGTTTTCTTTGTTCAAACTAAAGCATCATTCCCTACTGGCAAAGCCTTATGCTGTCCAATAGAAATACGATGCAAGCCATGAACACAATTTTTATCAGTTAAATTTTCTACATTTAACCCATATTTCTCAAACAAAATTTCAACATGAAGTCAACATAAAATGTATTAATGAAGCATTTTACATTATTTTCTCTTTGTCTTCAAAATCTTATATGTATTTCACAATTTCAGTGTTCGTCACATGTAGCTAGTGGCTATTGATTGGACAGCATAGCTCTGTCACATTATTGTAAGCTTTTGTGGTTCTTGATTAAATTCTTGACATTAAGGGTTTCCATTGTTTCTTTTCCCTTCAGGCCCCTTAGCTCCTGTATTCACAATTTTAGATAATTGGCAGATCTCTCACGCTTCCATTTTCTGGGCTGTCAGTTGTAGTCCCTGTTCTTTTATTGTCAGTTTTATGGCCTTGAAAATGTAGGGGTGTCTTTAATAGAAACACAGTACAATATTGTGGTTTTGAATATAAGAGCTAAAGAAGACTAGCATTTGATTTTTTATTTCACTGTATACATGTCTTCTGCTTTCTTGATAAGAAATTACAATTTGGAGCAAGTCCTTTGCATAAATAAGCCAGAAAAAGGCAGATATTAAAATGCGTACCTCTTTCATGTTCTAAGCTATTATCAGTAGTTAAAATAAAAGCCTGCAAGTTCCAAGAGTTATTTTTTTAATTCTGTACTGGTAAGCATAATATAATATTATTAATGTCCCTTGTTCTTAGGAAATTGGAAAGCCAGTTTTGGTTGCACACACCTTTAGTCTCAGTACTTGAGAGGCTGAGACAGGAGGATCACAGGTTCAAGGCCAGTGCACAATAACTTAGAGAGACCCTATTTCAAAATAGGATAGAGCTTGAGTTGTATCTCATGGGTAGAACCCCCAATACCCTCTGCACCACACACACACATATACACAAGAGATTGGAGATTGACAGCATGGAAGGACAGGGCTACTACCATTGTCAGAAAAGTAGTATCTCTTTTGGTTTCTCCTTGAGAAGGAATTTACTTATTTTGGTTCCTAGAACTGTAATGATTTTACTTTGGTGTATTCATTCAAGAGAAAGTTTGAGTGCCAATTATGCACCAGAAGATGTGCTAGACATTAGTTTATGAGACACATAAGACCTGCCTTCATTTTCCCTATAGTTTTGTGGGAAAGCCCTCATATTCCTTACTGAAATCATCTATGACAATCTTTTTTATAACAAAAGCTCATAAGAACACTTTGAAATGATCATGTTTAAAAAGCCTGATTTTAATTTACTGGGTTTTTTTTCAAAGTAACCCACTGATCTCATTCAAGCTCTGTCTTTGCCATAGTTGTTATCAGATTTGCAAATGTGTAAGACTAACTTTTTTTCATAAATACACAGATGTTTGGCAAATGACAGACATGACTGCAGTGTGGGGTGCTCTAATTCCTAGCACTACTTTCCAGTTGAGATTTAATGTCATTTTTGGAGTGAGTCCATGACCTGTGCAGAGGTCCTGAGGGTGAAAATTTCACTGGCATGTTAGAAGAGTCTCTCAAACTCTGGATCTATATACTTCTTAGCTAAGTCCTAATTTTGAAACTCAAGGCATTTCTTTTCTGTCATCTAACAGGACCAGACCATGAAGCTTGTTGAGAGTTCAGGCTGTCCAGCTTTGGACTGTCCAGAGTCTCATCAGATTACCTTGTCTCATAGCTGCTGCAAAGTTTGTAAAGGTAAGGATTTTTATAAAGTAAGATACCTGTGCAAGAATGTGGATGGAACAGGAAAACATTATGTTAAGTGAAATAAGTTAGGGACACAAACACAAATGCCACATGTTTATACTTATATGTGGAAGCTAAATGTTGATCTCAGAGTAGAGAATAGAATGGTGGTTACCAAAACTTAGGAAGTATGTGGGGGAGGGAGGGACGTAACGAAGACAGCTAATGGGTAAATGGGTACAGTTGGATAGGAGGAATAACTTCTAATGCTCTTCAGCACAGTAGGAAAACTGTGGTTGACAACAACTAATTGAAATTTCAAAATAACTATAGGGAGGATTTTGAATGTTCCCAACACAAAGAAATGATATATGTCTGAGGTGATAAATTGGCCAATTATTCTGATCTGATCATTACACATTGTATGTATTCATTGAAATGTCACACTGTACCTCATAAATACTCACGATTATTATGGATCATTTAAAAACAAAATGTGTTTTAAAAGATTTATGTATAAGAGTCATTGTAGGAGGTTAATACAACTGATATGAAATAGAAATTTTTACAAAGTATTTCTGAAGACTAATAGTATTTCCCAAAATGCTTTTCAAATTTGGTATATGGTAGGCAGTCATGATACATATGCTGAAGTGAATTAAAACCAAGATGGTCCTTGGCATTTCTGCTAGATGTCTATACCTATCTCAAGCTCTGAGTCTCTACCCTCTGTGTGTGTGCTGAGTCTGAATCAGCACAACTTTGTTGAAGAAAGGTACACAACAGCTCGAGTTAGTTATCTTATTGAGTTATAGTTGTCTGGCAACAGATTTTTTGTGTGGGGGGTTGTTTTTCATTTCTCTTTTGTTTATTTCTGTAACTGATCTCCCATATATGACTGCTTCAAATCCCTCTTTCACCAATTCTGTTCTTCACTGGTAGGCTTATAGACTCTTGAGAATAAGAGGCCATCAGATATGCATTGCCTTTTTCTGTGTGGCTTCTCAGATGACAGGCCTGGAACCAATAAATAGAAGGGACTTAGAGATTTACTTCAATATAAGAAAACACCAAACTTCAAGCTATTCAGAAATGTAATAGGCTACCTCAGGAGGCAGTGAATTCCCTTCATTAAAGGTTCATACACTTAGTATCTTACAGATTCAAGTTTTAAGTAGAACATTAGTTACATACAAACTCTTTAAGATCCCTGCCAATCATGAAATTGTGTGTACCTTCCTATATTGTATTGAAATTATATATTGGTGAATTCATTTCCTGTAGTAGACTGTGCACACTGAGTGCAGGGATAGATAGGTCTTTATATTCATCTTTACACCTTAGTACCTATTAGGGCACCTGGATGTCTTTGGTGCTCACAATAGATATAGTTGGACTGTGTGACTACCTGCTCCAAATAAGCTGATCTGATCATTACACATTGTATGTAGAAGCACCTGTTTGAATGATGACCTTTCTGCTGATTCAAAGCACAGGTTAGGTAGGAAAAAATAAAACTAAGAAATTTTATAAAACTTTTACCATTTTCTTCTTTTTAACCTAATCTATTAAGAGTAGACATAAAAATAACCTACCCCCATCATTAGTAGTATGGTGCATTTTGTTTTTGTTTATGTTTTGATTTAAGCTTCTTTTCCATTCAATCAGTGAAGAATTTTAAATCACAGTTCTAGGTTAGGCTGTTTGGGAATAATAAAGTGATTTAAGATTTGGTCTGCCCTCCAAGGAGTTTTCAGGGTAGCTCTTAGGAACTAAGGTACACTTCTAGAAAGAACTAAGATCAAGTAGGCATATAATGTGGGCCATGCGAGTTCTCATCTTCACAGTGCCTGCGCCAATGCCTTCCACAGAGCATATGTGGAATTTGGTAAGAATCCAGAATGCTCCAGCTGGGCATGGTGGCGCATGCCTGTAATCCCAGTACTTGAGAGGCTGAGACAGGAGGATCGCAGGTTCGAGGACAGCCTCAGCAATGTAGAGAGTCTCTCAGCAACCTAGCAAGACCCTGTTTCAAAATAAAAATAAAAAGGGCTAGGGGTGTAGCTTGGACATAGAATGCCCCTGGGTTCCATCCCCAGTAACAACAACAACCACAAAATGCTTGTTTCAGTCTTTTGACTTGGGACTCCCAGTGTGCAGTTTAACTAGAGTGCCTTTGGCAGTCAAAGGTATGCTATACCAGTGTTTCTCAAATTTTCCCATGTATACAGATAACCTGAAGATCTTATTAAAATGCAGATCTCAAGTCATATTCCTTAGGTCTAATTTCAGGCCTGAAAATCTTCATTTGTAATATGCTGCTAGGTGATTCAGATGCTCATGGTAAGCAGACCTACACTTTGTGTAGTTGATCTTCTGCTGCATAATAAACTTTCTCAAAACTCAGTGGCTTTACAACAATTTTTTTATTATAGATCTCAATATTCCCTTTTATTATAAATCTCAATATTATGAATCAGGAATTCAGACAGGACTTGGCCAGGTTGGTCTACTCCTCCAAGTGGTGTTAACAGGGGTCACTCTGCTATTTAGTTGGAAACTGGGCAGAGCTAGAAGGTTCCAGATGGCCTCACTCAACAGTGGGCATCTTGTTAGGAATGACTGGGAGGCTGGGAATAGCCAGGATTCCCTCCTTCTCCATGTACTGGCACTGAATCCATTGGTCAAAGCAGTCATGGGTCAGCCCAGATTCAAGGAGGGGAAATAGACTCCTCCATAGATGGGAGGAGTAACAGAAAGTTATGACCATCTTTAATTCTTTACAACTGTCCAGGTGCTCCTCAGAGATTAGAGCGATGAATAGCACAGAAGTTAGTTAGGGTTGGGTAGGGCAAGATTTGGGTACAAAGCTGAGACAGAGCCTTTCAGACATGAAGAGAAGCCCTTTCCACCTCCATTTCCTTTTAAAGGAGACCTAATGTATTACAAAGAGCAAATTAAGAATGGGGAAGCTAGCTACAAAAAATTGTGTTATAGTTAAATCATTTACAGTCTTAAAAATTGGTGTATTTACCTAACACAATTAAAACTAGTGTGGCAAAACATACTGTGACCTATGCCCCTGCTGCCTGAGATTCTGATGTAATTGATAAGAGGTGGAGCCTTAGGATCAGTATTTTTAAAATTCTCTGACTAAATCTTTTTTTGTATTGCAAAACTCTGGCTCAGATAACACTCAAATGAAAACTGGACAAGTCTGCCCTTCTTGAAACATTTAGTACCACTTATAATAAAGATTACATCAGTTTCTGACTTCAAATATGCAGAATTAAATAAGTGAGTTATCCTGGCATTTGCTGACTTTCAAAATATTCTTACAGTTTGAATTTTGAGTCAACTCCTACATATATTTTGTGACAAATTCATTTGAAATAAAATTGGCCTTTAGTTTCCAGGCCTGTATGCCTAATGCTAAAGATGCTGTGTTCACATCTGAAAGAGTGAGTTGTTCACTGGTCAGAAAGCAAGCTGTGCACTGAAATAAGGCTCCAAATTGCCAGGCACAAAGTCAAATCCCACCAACACTGTAGGTTTTTTTTTTTTTTGACTACCCTGCAGCTGCAGCTGGCTATCTTCTAGCAGGTCAGAAGAAATGTAGCAAGAAAGGCTGTTTTCACTTATTTTCATATTTGAGAGCCCTTTCAAGGAACCTTCTTAAGGTTCAGGTGCTCCATGGAGCAGAGTGCATCTTCCGGTTCTGCTACTGGTCTAACCTTGCATGGCCCACATTATATGCCTACTTGATCTGTTATCTAACTGTGTGTGTGTGTGTGTGTGTGTGTGTGTGTGTGTGTGTGTGTGTGTCTGTGTGTTCGTGTGTGCACGCACAGGATGCTTGAGGCTGAGAAAAGAGGTTCCACCATTTCTGAGGCAGGACTGAAAATGAATTGTAATAGGTAGGACATATTGTATAGCATAGATAATATTGGGTGGACTCCTAAAAATGGGAGAAGAGAGAAATCAGCAAAGAGAATAGTTTAAAGATAGGCTTGAAAAATATAAACCCAAGAAAGAAAAATAAAAATGGATCAGAAACAGTACCCATTCTTATAGTCACAGCCCCCTAAAAGTTGTTTGAAACATTACAGGTAAAATTATACAGAGATTTAACACTGTATTAGAACTTGATCTCTGAATTTTTTGTGTATCTTAATAAGTGGATACTTTTTAAAATTAACTTTATTTTAGTATAGAATAAATGTGAAGTTATTTTTTGAAGCTTTTAAATTTTAGTTTGATAATGTGCTGAGCTATTGGGATAGATAGTAAAGAGGACTTTTTATCTCAAATTGTTCCCCCTCAGGCATTATAAAAAGACAATGGAATACATTTTAAGAAATATGGCCTCAATTTAGCTACTTAAAAAAGAAGGAAATAAAAGGACTGTAGGAGAAAGTATTTTTAACTTTTCTAAGATTTTTACTTCTAAATGGTCAGCCCTAATTCTGAGAATTATGATTATAAAGAATCTTGTTAAGAAAAGTTAAGTTGCCACATGATTTAAGGCTTTATTGACTATATTTTTCATCAATGTTTTATTTAATTTTTGTAGAAACCAATAATCTACTTGATGTTTCTCTCCCCTTTTAAGGGAATTATTGTTTTTGGAATATTATCCTTCTTAAAACTTATTAAGTTGTATCAATAGTATTTTACTATATATAATAGTTGCATTTAATGGGGGATATTTTTTAAACTCTGGAGGAATAGTCAAAATAGTATAGTCAGCAACTAATCAGAAAGAATACCAATCAATCAAAATGGACACCAATTTCATTACAAATAAGATGAGCCAATTTATAACTTCCATCTTCATGATTTTCTCAAGTAAAATTTTTTCTTGGCTATGCAGAAATGAGTTTAAGCTACATGAAAGACTCTTCCTGTCCTGTTTTATATGTGGACTGAAATAGTAATCCATTAGACAATGCAAAACTAGATAGATAACTTATGCATTAGGCAATTTAAAAATTTGTTGAATGATGTATAATCATGCAATTTCCATTAAATATGGATTCCAGTGCTCAAGCTTTTCATTTCATCATCTTAGATGAACTTTGAACAAGGGGTTCAGGCAGGAGAAAGAAGTCTTGAGAAATTGCACATGATTGGCTCACTGTTTATGAAATTTCCATTTTTTCCTTTCCTTTCCTAAAGACTGTGGGATCTGTGAAATCTCTGTAATTCATAAAAATTTTCTTCTTTTGAAAAGAAAGAAGTGGCCATACTTTGTCTTGCAGATCTCTAGAGAAAATTAGATCAAAGTGATATAATTTTCATTTCTTAGCATATTTTGGAATTTTTTTTAAAAAGATGTTAAGCTGTTTCATTTTTTTAAATATACAGTGGGCATATTTCATCTAGCTTGATCAGTCTTACCCACAGGTATTGACAATTTTCATACTATTTTTTCATTGTGTTATCATCTTTATTATAATGTCTTTCATTATGGACCCAAAGAATCTTTGTTTTAGATATATGGAGAGCTGTAATTAGAATATTCAGGACCAGGTAATATTTTTGAAGTCACAAAACAAAGACATAGAGTTAGCTTGAAGAAAAAATTATTGAGTTAAAACTAAAGAAAAAAATTTTTGGTACTCATCACATGTGATTATCCTGTTATAAACCTTGATGAAGATGTTAATATAAAAATAGTTTATGAAAAATCACTTAAAAATTAAAGGAGACTATTAACTAGACAAGATTTATTTGTTTTGTCATAGTTTTATCTACCTTTAGGTTTTTTTGTCTTACAGGTTATGACTTTTGTTCTGAGAGGCATAACTGCATGGAGAATTCTGTCTGCAGAAATCTAAATGACAGGGCCGTGTGCAGCTGTCGAGATGGTTTTAGGGCTCTTCGAGAGGACAATGCCTACTGTGAAGGTAATCCTTATAATGATGTGTAGCTCAGCTGTGTAAATTTTCTAGGATTGCTGCCTGCAAAATTTATTAATTTCCCAGGTTGTCAAGTTGATGAGCCCATTAAAAGCAGTGAATTTAATTTGAAGCATATTAATCAGCTAAAAATAATTATCTTTCAAATTAAAGTTTTTCAGCTATCTGCTATATGTCAGACTAATAAGTCAATATGGCTGGTTTCTTGAATTAGAACAATACTTCCACTGTGAAATTGCCTTTTTTTCATAATTACATATTCGGATAGCTCACATATTGACATGATTACTTGGCTTGCAGTTAGAATTGTAGTCAGATTTTTCCAGACAATGTTGTGTAACAAAGGCAATCAATTAAGAGGATGATAAAGTGCCTACCGCTATTTTTGTTTGCTGCTATAAGTAATCTCAATGGTTGTATTCATGCTCTGTGGTGTTTAGTAAATAGCTCCAATGGAGTAAATAATTTCCTAGTTACTTTAAAAATTTTAACTAATATCTAAGGTAGTTATTCTTTCATGGAAACAGTCCGAATACAGTGAATAGACCCGTGGCATTCATGTGGCTCTGTATTTGACCATTCTAGAAGACCCAGGAGTCCATGAGATGTAGTAATTCATCATTTCCCTGAGGTTTAAGTCATTCCTAGTAATTGTATGATTCGATCTTATATCCTATAAATAGGAACACATTTGTTGGTGTTTGGGTGTTTGTGAGGTTTGGAGGATTCTAGACTTACTTCTCCCAAAAGTAAAGTATGCACCAAGGTCCTTGGAGATAGAAAACCTCAGATAAACATTCAGCCTCTGTTTATCTACAGGATACTTAGTTGGCCCTTGGGAAACCAGTTCTATTTTTTCCCCATAGTTTTAAATAGATTTCCCTTTGCCTTAAAAATTGATATTCATTTTTTAAAGTTAATTTTAGATCAAAGTATTTATTTCAGTGCTTCTGAGTCAGTCCTAAAGGGACCATTCCATTTCTTGGCTAAAGGAGGACACATGGCTTTCTTCCTTCATTTGTAATGCAGATATATTTAAAATTCGTCATTTTAAAAGATTTTTACTGCCAGGCATGGTGGTGCACACCTATAATCCTAGTACTGGGGAGGCTGAGACAGGAGGATCACAGGTTCAAGGACAGCTTCAGCAACTTAGTGGACTCTTAGCAATCTAGCAAGTCTCTGTTTAAAAACAAAAAATAAAAAGGAGTGAGGGTGTGACTGGGAGGTAGAATGCCTCTGGGTTAAATCCCCAGAGCCGGGCATGGTGGCGCACGCTTGTAATC
>PVJS01040231.1:0-18536 GCA_004027185.1 Glis glis | reverse complement strand
TCCCCCCGCCCGTATGAAGTACCAAGAATGATGTTGGTATATTTTCACATGTACATATTGTTTATGATAGTGATTCCATTAATTCTCTTCTTTCTTGCCCTCCCCTTTCCCTTGTACCACTTCCCTTGCCCCACTGAGGGTTCTCCATTATCAACCGGAGTCCCTTGTGTGACCCTACTACTCCTTAGGTAGCACATATTAATGAAAACATATGTCCCTTCTTTTTTTGTGTTTGACTGATCTCACTTAACATAATGTTCTCCAGATCCTTCCACTTTCTTGCAAATGATGTTATTTTGTTCTTTATGCTGAGTACAATTCCATTGTGTGTATTTCCCACAATTTTGTAATCCACTCATCTGTTGATGGACACCTAGGTTGGTTCCATGATTTGGCCACTGTGAATTGTGCTGCTATGAACATGGGTATGCATATATTACTGTAGTTTTCTGGTTTCAATCCCTTTGGTATGATACCCAGTAATGGTATAGCCGGATCATAAACAGGGTCTCATTAGGTTGCTGAGAGTCTCGCTAAATTGCTGAGGCTAGCCTTGAACCTGTGATCCTCCTTTTTCAGCCTCCCAAGTGCTGGGATCACAGGCATGTACCGCCATGCATGGCCAATTTGGGTATATTTAATGTGAGGATATGTGATGAGATGGGATGAAAGTAGATAAAAAAAAATGAATCCAGAAATGAACTGAACCTGAGCTGTAAAGTCATCTCCAATAACCCACTCAAAGTTGATCTTTCCCCGTGGTCTCTTTTAAAAAAATGTAAAATAAGCCAGGCGTGGTGGCGCATGCTTGTAATCCCAGTACTTGGGAGGCTGAGACCAGAGGATTGCAGGTTCGCGACCAGCCTCAGCTAGTTAGTGAGGCCCTCCACAGCTTAGTGAGATACTGTTTCAAAATAAAGAATTAAAAATAGGGCTGGGAGTGCAGCCCGGAGGTAGAATGCCCCTGGGTTCAATAGCCGGTACCACCAAAAAAAAAGAAAAAAATGTAAAATACATTTTTAAAATTTTCTTCTTTGTCTTAATTGTTTGCCCAGGCAGATTTGCATACTCAAAACACTTTGTTCCACTCCATCAGCCTATGTAGTACCTCTACTAAAGTAGGATGAGCATCTTCAATTCAATCAGAAGTGAGGTTGTAGCTGGGCCGGAGTGGTGCATGCATGTAATCTCAGTACTTAGGAGGCTGAACCAGGAGGATCATAGGTTCAAGGCCAGCCTCACCAACTTAGCAAGACATTTATAAACTTAGCAAGACTCTGTTTCAGAATTAAAAAATGGGAAGGGCTGGTTGTGATAACAACAGCTCACACCAGGTAGTTCAATTTTACTGATTATATGAATCTGAAAAAAAGATTAAGTCCAAATTTTAGAAATCTTTGAGTGAATGAACAATAACAGTAACTATAATAATTTTGGGGGGATGGAAAAAAGGTAATTATTAATAAAATGTCTACCATGTATTACACATATACTATTCCCCAGGCATAGTATAGTACTAGGTCCTGTCTTCTTTAATCCTTACTACACTTTGAAGTAGATATTGCTTCCTCTTATTAGGAGTGAGGGACCCAGGGTTCAGGAAGGGGAAGTCCCCTGCCTGAGCACACACAGCTGGGAGGAGCAGAGATTTGGTTTTGGGGACCTCCAACCTGTGTGGGGCTCTCAAGTCAGAGGACTTAAAGATAGGGGTATAGGGAGAGGTAGTGATACATGTCAATCAGGGCAGGGAAAAGCTGGATACCAGAGCTCAGAGCTCCCAATACAAGAACCACAGCCTCACAAACCTGGTAGAGGCCTTGGAGAATTTTTTCCCTAAAGTCTTTATATTATGCATGAGTGAATAAAATTCAGAGAGAAGGCATGACCCTTTGTCTTCCTGTTCGCACCACTGACTTATATATAGGTGGAAGCGAGTAAACAACTGGTGCCAAAGTAATGCTCCTCCCTGCCCACCACTATAGCAGGAAATGTCAGGCAGCCTCCTCTACTGATGCCACTGGTTTGTATTTCAGGAAAGTGGAGCTTTTTCTCAAAACTCCCTTGCTCTCAGTTTAGACAAAGCTCCAGTTTATTTACCTTCAGGCCCCAGTACAAAGCAGTCAATTTTGTATGAGGAGCACACACTTTGCGCTCTCTCGCTCGCTCTCTCTCTCTCCCTCCCCTCTTCCCTCTCCCCTGTCCCCTCTCCCCTGTCCCCTCTCCCCTCTCCCTCTCCCCTCTGCCTTCTCTCCTCTCTTCTCCTCTCTCCTCTGTCCT
Organism: Glis glis; assembly: GCA_004027185.1. Classification (NCBI taxonomy): domain Eukaryota; kingdom Metazoa; phylum Chordata; class Mammalia; order Rodentia; family Gliridae; genus Glis; species Glis glis. The sequence goes on along the minus strand of PVJS01040231.1, from coordinate 16,259 downwards.
CTGTCCTCTGTCCTCTGTCCTCTGTCCTCTTTCCTCTCTCCTCTCTCCTCTCTCCTCTCCCCTCTCTCCTCTCTCCTCTCTCCTCTTCTCAACCTGGCTAGTTAAAACTCACCAAGTGCTATGTCATAAATACCACTGGGTTAGGATTAATTGTGATGTTTATTTTGCTCTGTTTGCCTTGGGATCCATTGTGTGTTTTCACAAATCTAACAGATAATTTTTACCTAGCATAACCAGACACTGTTCAGACCCTATTAGCCACGGTTGGATTTGAACCAGTGACCTCGAGGTGAGAAGCTGCACATCACATTACGGATGCCCCAAGCCACGAAGTTCACTTGCCGGCTGTTTCTTTAATGTAATCGCCAACAGCAAGATCAGCAGTGGGAATTCTCACAGTATGTGGATCCTAAGGCCTTCCTTAGAAATTCAGCAGAGGAGAGCTCTTCGTTTTGCCTTGGAGTTTGGACCTATTAACTAGCAACATTGTTAGAGAAACTGCGGAGGGATAAAAGATGGTATATAATCAGCACTGTTCTCCCAGAGAAGGAGTAGGGTATCAGGTTATAACCATCTGATTTCCTGTCAGGCTGGTTGATGGCTCAAGTCACCAGTGCCCATGTTAAAGGAAATATTCGGGAGCATTAATGATTTGCTGGTACCGAGGGATGAGAAGAACAGTTTAAAAATACTGCCCCTCGATGGGAGAAAATGTATTTCTATTAAGGGACCAGAATTGTGCTACGCTTGTTGGAATTTTTGCTTGTGCACAGGAATTTAGCTCGAGGTCTATGTCTGTCACTAAAATTGACAACTGCCTATGGCTCTGCACAATTGAAACGTAGATCTTAAATTTCACATCATTATCCAAATAAAATATATCTGCCAAGGGGGACTGGTATTACACAGTTAGAGAACTGTGATACCAGTTGTCTGATTAACATATTGAGAGGAACATAAGAATTTCTCACCTATTTTCCAGAGGGAGGCTGGCTGGGGAGCTCCCGTTAAATGGACTAATTGATCAGGCTTCCCGCGCTAAGTACAGAGATGCCCAGCAACTGTCTGGCCTGTGAGGCAGGGTTTCCCTCTAACATATGTCAGTAATGCGAGAGGAAGGGGTAAGGCACAATGCAGACATTTCCTTAATCCCTTCTTCCAAAAGGGAAGGGCGAGTAGCCACTAGTCAATGGTTGCCTGGGACCCACCGAGCGATTGATCTTGGGCCTCAGATACACTCCGCAGACACACAGATGAACTTTCTCTTCTCAGAGCCCTGTTATAAGATTTCATACCCTATTACCTTTGACTTTGGAGTATGCCTAAAAATATCAAAGCCATAACATACTATAAAAATGTAACCCTAATTTAATAAAAAGACTGGAGCTAGCAATGGTTTACTCTAAAAGATACATGAGCAGTTATGAGCCCGTGCCATCTCTACTTTGCTCTCTGTAGGTCACTTGTTTTCTAGAGAAGAGCTCAATGTTAAGCTGATGGGCAGGTTCATACCCAAAGACCATAGGTATATAATTCATAGCTTTAGATCACAGTGAATTGAAAATCACAGACATATTTGTTTTTCCCAGCTGGAAGTAACCTTCATGACCAATAGCGTGCACTCCTTTTATTTTTGCAGATGAGCCAACTGGGGGCAAGGAGTTGAAGTAACCTAAGAAGCTGATGATATTGATAATGACTTTAAGACCCAAACGCTGGCAAATGACTGCTGTCGTTATCCTTGTTACCTCACGGGGATTCAGTCTGCAGTGCATGAGGCTTCCAGAATATGATTTCATAATACTTTTCATCAGTATAATCCCTTCCCCCATTTATTGGTGTACCTTTGGCATTGTATTCAAAGTAGCCCAACACCATTGTGACAGTGGTGGTTAAACTCACGTCCCGCTCATCCCCTTTGTGCTGCATCGCTGGGAAATGGTTTCGCACCACTGTGAGATGGCTGATACTTTACTCTTTTGCATGGTGGTGAGCTCAGACATGGTTTAAAAATGTAAGGCTGCAAATTCCAATCTGGCTCTTTTAAGTTACTGTGAGACCAGAGGCAATTCACTCCGTCTTCCTCTGCTTCTGCTTCTTGACAGGGAGAGGAAATTCTCATTTACTTCTACAAGTTGTGCTAAGCAGAGATGAACATACACTTCTTCTATACTAGCTACCATGACTTTAAAGAAAAGGGCAGGCAGAAATAAGGGATTTTTTTTAATCAATCTATCCTTTCTGAGTCTCCATTTCTGACTCTGGAAAAAATGAAAACAGGTATAGCTGTTGTCTCACATTAATTTTGAAAATTAAATGAGAAATATATAAAACAAATGCACTTGGCACACCAACTGGCATCTAGGAATACTTTGGTTTCCTTCTTTCCTTAGCAATCACTTCTAATTCTTTTGCATTTCTGAATAATGCATTATCAGTATCTTTTTAACACACTTTGATGGTCTTATCTTGTAGTTAGTGGTCAGTCTTTTAAAATCCTAACCAGTGTGTAAATTCTTGTGGGATCAAGAATTCTATCTCACATGTATATTCTTACATATATACAATTCAATATATTCTTACTTTACTTACCAATGAATGGAAAGAGAGTCCTGTCTATTGGATAATAGTCCTTCTAGGTGGTAGTATTATAGGTGATGAATTAACTGAATGGATCCACTTCAGATTATATTAACTATAATACTATGTAGAATTTCCTCTGAATTTGTATCAAAAACTGATGAGAAAATATTTCCCCATGCCACGCCCCGTGGGGGCCATGAGTACACAAGGGCTTGACAAATTGTGATCCAAGGGTGGGCTGCCATCTGTGTGTGTATGTGTGTGTGTGTGTGTGTGTGTGTGCGCGCGCGCGCACTTGTGTGTGTGTATGCGTGTGTGTGGTGCTGGGGATTTAATCCAGGGGCTTCTACTTCTGAGCTACACCCCCAGCCCTATTTTATTGTTTATTTTGAAACAGGGTCTCACTAAACTGCGGAGGGCCTCACAAGTTGCTGATGCTGGCCATGAACCTGCGATCCTCCTGTCTCAGCCTCCCAAGTACAAGCATGCACCACCACGCTCTGCTATGCCATCTGTTTTTATAAACAAAGTTTCAATGGAACAAAGCCATATACTTTTGTTTATGTATTGCCTATGGCTTCTTCTTCTGTTTTGTTTTGTTTTGTATTTCAGAACTGGGGATTGAACCCTGGGCCTTGCACATGTTAGGCCAGTAGTATTCCACCAAGTTACACCCCCAGCCCTGTCTACAGCTTCTTTTGCACTAAAACAGCAGAACTGAATAATTCAAACAGAAACCATATGGCTGGCAAAGCCTAAAATATGTATTAGCTGGTCTTTTACTGAAAAACTTTGCTGACCTTTGGTATAAATACTATACTATGTCATATTCTACTATACTACACTAGAGTTCCTTGCTGCCAAGGAGGAAAAGAATATAACAAAAACAAAAAAATATATAGAAGTTATACCAGTGGCCTATCCAAATGAGTTTATTATGTATCACTTTGTTCTTTAAAGGGGACTAGAAAAGAGACATGTACTGAAATTTATAGCAAGGTATTTCAAGTTTATAATTGGCAAAGCTATAACGTGTGAGAAACAGGCATAGGGTGATTTCTGGGAATTCACCCATCACCTTAAATATGTGTTTACATTTGTGTCCTTTTCTGCCAATGATTCTACAATTATATGATCCCACTATGTCTATTTGCATGTGGTGAAATCAGGTAGAACTGTAAGTTCTAATTGCTTTCTCTTGCCAGGATTCCATAAGACCGTCTTGGATTCCGGGAGCTGGGCCCTGCTGCCTGCTATTCACATGGCTATGTGGAAGAAGTTTGTTAAATCGGGACAATGAAACAGATTCTGTACACAAGCATAGACTTTGTTTACTTTGAAAGCTCACTGAGTGTCATTTTTGTTTTTGCTCTCACCTTGGGGATTATTTAACTCCCTGGAGAAATGTTGGAAGGGATGGGGCTATAAAGAGTTAAGAGAAAACAGAGAAAGTGAGAAATGAGAGAGAACTCCAGTCCCTGGGGCTCTCTATTTACTTTGCTTTAAAAATATCCCCTAGTCTTTACTGGGATTCATCAGTACTTTTTGAAATCATAAAGTATGTTACCCTATTCGGGACCCAACGAATTTTATAGTACACACGACTTCCCTGTGGGTCTTCAATTTAGTCTGATCAGTATTCATCATTCCTGTGAAGAACAAACAAAAACACAGTCCCACTGGGAAGACAAAGACTCTCAAGCACGAATTGGACTCCTTTTGTTCTTCCACTCACTCCTTCCCTTGAATCCATAACCCAGCTCTATCAAAGTCAAATAACTAGCAAGCAATGGGAGACAACAAAGCCTTAGCCATACGAAGCTTCCCTAGGAAAAAGAAAGTAGTGGGATTGGGAACAGTACTGAATTATTTTCCAGAAACCCTTGAAAAAATATTTTTCAAAGTCATCCCGGTAAGACAGAAAAGAAGAAAGAGCAAGAGTGAGAAAAAGCAACAGGCAAATGGATGGAGGAACATTAATTTTAGCAATATTGTCCTACTATCATGTACCTTTCCTTTGAGTGTTCCTAGACGAGAGAGAGAGAGAGAGAGAGAGAGAGAGAGAGAGAGAGAGAGATGATTGACCAATGCACAGTTTGGCAATACAGTAGTTTGCCTTGCCAACAAATTAATTAAAAGATGGAAAGAAGAGGAATCCAGAAAGTCTAATTCCCTTTCCCTGACTGTCTTTTAATAGGAGCCATGCTCTTTCACCCAGAACTAGAGAGTGTAAGATAATTTGCCATTATCCGTCATGTCTCCCCGTCCCTCAGCACCCACTACCACTGGGATGAGGAACTGAGCCCAATAAGTCTAGATTCAAAGATATTAGAAAATACAAGAATCCTACAGCCTCACTAAGAACTCATTTTATCCCATCATCCCTCCTTCAGGATTAAGTAACTGAATTTCTAAGACAATGTGGGGAGATTTCCTATCCTAATTTATCAGCTAACTTATCATGTTAATAATCTATGTTTGTTCAAAAATTTAGTTTTCAGTTTTACAGTCTTCCGATTCAGATGCCGGAGGTTTCCTTCCTCTCTTGGCTGATGTGGAACCAGAGGCCCTGTGAGAAATATCTGTAGTGCTATGTGAGGTGGCAGAGAGGTGGTTCTGGCTGAGATCTTTATATTTCTCACAGAATAGACCAAGTATTCCAAAGAACTCCAGAAACACAATGAGAATTCTGCGGGCCTGAAGGAAATTTTGACTTCCCATAATTCAACTTATTAACACATTTTTTTTGTCATACCTTTGTTCATACACTATAGGAAGTCAAGTTAACTCCCATCTGTACTAGGCATGGCCCTGTAGCGTGGAGCGATGGCACGTGGCACTGGCTGGGGATTCAGATGGCCTGAGCAGATGCTAACTCTGATGAATAGAAGTTGTCGAATGGAAGTACAGTATGTACGTATGCTTGTATCACTTTGAACCTCACTATGATGTCTAATTACAATGTACTAATAAAAGTATATTAGAAAGAAGTCACAGAATGGTGGGCATCACTTGAATTTTTTAGACCTTAATTTCCTAATCTATAGAATGAGAACCAGAGTCTCTCTTCTCATAGTCCTTTCCTGCATAAGGATGCGATGTGGATAGCATGATGAAATGGTTATAAATGGACTTTGTAAACAGAAGGTGAGGTGCTACATGAAAACAAGGATTGTCCCACTCCGTTTTATAAAGTGCCACAGCATCTGGAACAAGGAAGTGGGGAGAATGAGAGTATAAGTGGTGTGACAACTCGTATACAGGATACCACCCATCAATACCCTTTCTTCTTCAGATAGGAGCTAAGTTTTTTGTACTGTTTACTTAGAGATGAATGTGGGAGGGAAAGAGTTAAAAATTAAACTAACGGCCCTTTCTAATATTCCCAACTTTGGTATACTAAAAAAGTTTTGTGTTTTATTTTTCACTCAGTAAAAAAAATTAGATGCAGTCAGGCATGGTTCATGCCTGTAATATCAGTTCTTGGAAGGCTAAGACAGAAGGATCTTAAGTTCGAGGACAACCTCAGAAACAGAGAAAGATGCTTAGCAACCTAGTGAAACCCTGTTTCAAAACAAAAAATGAAAAGGGATGAAGGTGTAGCTTAGAGGTAGAAGGCCTCTGGGTTCAACCCCCAGTACAAAAAAATAAAAAAGAAAGAAAGAAAAAAAAGAAAAATAATAGATCCATCAATCTTACCTTAGAAGAATTTATCTTATCTCATACCTGCTATATTCTAAATACATTTAAATGTGGAGCACATACTGTGCTATAGCTTCCATAGTGTATATAATTGTAATCTTCTCCACATGGGAAAAGAACTATGAGTACAATCAATAACACAGTCATATAAAACAAAGGAGAATTCAGAGATTATGCCACTTTTTCACGAAATTTCCTTTAGAAAAATTTTTCTGGAACTTCAACCGACTTTATGTGTTTCTCATAAAATAAAAAAATTTAGGAAAGCCTGCTATTAAATTGGAAGAAGAACATTGAAGAGCTTGGATGAACAGAGATATAAAATACATTTCCATTGGGACACATTACACAATCAACTACATGTAGCTTTTGTGTTCAGAAAGGTTGGGCCTCCTCTATTTTACCCAAATTAAATGCTGAGCAAGAGAGCCATCTCTCTCTCTGTTTCACAGCCCTGATCTGTGCTACAAATGTTTAGATGAACTAATAACCATCCAGGGTTCTGAGAGGGTCTGGCTTTGTAATGAAGCTTCATGAATGTGAACTTTGAGGCAACTATGAAGTTGTCCCCAGATGTAAGGGTTTGGATTTAGAATGTGCCCCATCCCTCATGGAAACAAGTTAGCAATGTTGGAAGTGGAGCTTGGTTGTAATCTCACCAGTGGTGGCCTGGGCCTGTAGGGTGTGGCTGGAGAAGGTGGTCCCTGGGGGTGTGGCCTTGGGGATTATATATGATCCCTGATCCCCTTGCTTGTGCTCTCTCTTGCATCCCGCCTCCAAGATGTGAGGCGCAGAACCCGTGTACTCTCCCTCTCTCCACTTCCCAACCACCATGCCCTGAGATCCATGGTCCTTGGCCTCACATGGACTGAACCCCAAATCTCCAAGGAAACTGTAAGCAATTAAATCTTCCTCTCAGTTGTGGGGTCGGTTGTCTTGGATTGTAGCAGTGAGAATGCTGACGCTGACTGAGACACCAGGATAGCAACAGGAGACCCAGATTTCCAGGGAAGACCTGAGATATGTAACGAAACCGCTAAAACATTTGTAACGAGCCGGGGGAAGTTGTGCAACGGAATTTGTGGTTTCATTCTCTCTGGAAATTTTTGAGATTTTTTTTAGTCCATAACATGAAAACAAAGAAAATGAGCACTTCAGGGACAACTAAATTCACAGTGACACCGAATTGCAACATCTTCTGAAGAGAATACATGGCAGCCACATCCACACAACCTGGATCACCCTGACATCTTGAGTCCCTCACCAACAATCCCATTCCATCTGCCACTCTACCGCTGATTTATGACACAATTTGTAAATCCATGAATCTGGTGGGAAGGGTACCTAGCTATCAAATGCAAGAACAGAGTATTCCTTTGGTGGGTTTCAGGTCAGGTGCTCATAAAATTAAAATTACATGAACTCTTCCTGCAATCTCCTGTCAAGTAGCAGAATGTCAATAAGCTAATTAGAACAGTTTGTCCTAGCTGAGGTTGATTTTGAATCTGAGCCCTGATAAGACATAAGTTACCTTAAGTCTTTCAAATAATAATAATAAAGAGTCCAAGTATGTCTTGTAAGCATGTGGGAATTCACAAAAGAACTCAGAAGGCTCCAAGTAATGCTTAGGTGAGAATTCAGTTTGGACTTGCATCTCTTGAACCTGACTTCAAGATTTATAGCTACATTAATACAGTGACCAATGAGTTCTGATCTCCAGGTAAGTCAAGCATGTGCAATAATGGGCACAACAGTAAAGTAGAGGAATGGGTATAACTATTTTCCTGAAATGTACCCCTCATTATGGTATGGTTTTAATTCATGCATCGTCAAAAAGCAACACACATAATAATAAGCTTATTACCATATACTGAGTCCCTATTCATGCTCTTTTGGGGGGACTTTACATTCATCAAGTTGCATCACTCTGAGAAGTAGGAATTCTTATTCACTTTATTTATTTATTTATTTGTGTGTGTGTGTGTGTGTGTGTGTGTGTGTGTGTGTGTATGTGATACTAGGGATTGAATTCAAGGGCATTCTTCGTCCTAGCTACACTGCATGCTAGCCATTTTTTTTGTTGTTGTTTTGTTTTGTTTTGAAACAGGGTCTTGCTTGGTTGCTGAGAGTCTTGTGATATTGCTGAGGCTATCTTCTGGAATCTTCTGTCTCAGCCTCTCAAGTACTGGGATTACAGGCATGTGCCACCATACCTGGCAGAACCTATTTATATTTTAAAGATAACTGAACAAAATATTAGTGAAATTAACATGTTCAAGTTTACCCAGCTTGCAGTTTTTAAGTTGAGGTTCAACATAAGGAACAAAAGATCAAAATGTACAATGACAATTCAATGGGAACCAGCTTTCCTCAATAAAGTTAAAATCACTTCATATCTTATTCTGCATCATTTTCAATTTTTTCACTCTTCATTCTCTTATTCATTCAATAAATGCCCCAAGTTCCAACTCTGTCTTTCATTACACTAGACCAAGAAGACCCAGAAGAAAGAAAGACACAGTTTTTGATCCCAAGAACATATAGTTTGATAAGGAGTCAAACATATGAACTGGTAATAAACAGAACTCCGCTTATACTCTTAAATCATAAGCCAAATTCTCCCATATACCAAGAAAATAAGAAAAACAGTTTAACCATCTGGGGCCATGAAGAACATTTTTTTCTGACTCTAAGTAATGGTTTCAACATTAATGACTCAAGGGACCATCGGAAAATAATGATGGACTAGAGAGGAAATTTCTTCATCCTTCCTGGCAAGGCGACCTCTGAAACAGATGCGACAGGTAGACTGTGGTGCACTGTCCCCAGTGGCAGCAAACTGACCTCCCATAAAACTCTTCCACTTCAGCCAGGCGTGGTGGTGCACGCTTGTAATCCCAGTACTTTGGGAGGCGGGAGACCAGAGGATCCGGGTTCGCGGCCAGCCTCAGCTCTCTCTCTCTCACTCTCTCTCTCTCCCTCTCTCCCTGTCTCTCTCTCTCTACTTAGTGAGACCCTCCGCAACTTCGTGAGACCCGGTTTCAAAATAAAGTATAAAAAATAGGGGGTGTAGCGCGGAGGTAGAACGCCCCTGGGTTCAATCCCCAGTACAGCAAAAAAAAAAAAAACTCTTCCAATTCATAACTCCACATAGATATTGTCAGAGAAGTTTATCTTAGATTAATAAAGATGCATACTTTCGGCTTTAACACAAATATCCTAGACTCACCAAAGGTGGCAGTAAAGGAGTAGTAATCAACTTACTTTCCATGTGTTTGATGTGGGACTCTTTGGTATTCCTTTATTTTTCTTTTTTAATATACATTATTGGTACGTTGTAATTATACATCACAGTGAGGTTCGATGTGATATAAACACACATGTACACAGCACTTGGTGTGCTCCCTCTGGGTCCCACCCCCTCCTCCCTCCCCTATACATGTTAGTGGGATTGGTAGTGATTCCTTTCTATATGGGCATATCATTATTTGAACTGTTTCCTTCATCAAGCCTTCTTTCTCTTTAAGAACACTATTAATTGTCTTGGTGATGTTCTTTGGTATGCACACCGTCAATACCTTAATTATTTGTCATTTTCCATATGATTAGGTAGGGAAAAAACTATTTGGGGAAGGGGAATAGATGTTGGCATTACCAAGGCATTTGTTTAATGTTAAGGTCTGTGAGGATAGCTTTATGCTGTTTATGTTCATCATTCTATCTTTAAAATTTGACACAATTTCAGATCCACGCCAGACATATAATATTTTTTGGATAAATGAAGAAATAATTTAATAAAATGCATTGATTCTTTCCATTTCATACTGGCATAAACAATCCATTACTGTACTGCTCTCTTTTTTAATGGCAGAAATGCTTTTAGGCAGGTGAGAAATTAATGTTTCTAGTTGAAAAATAAAAGTAAAGTGTTATTAACAAATTAATTGGTTCTGAAATCAACTCCCCCCTGAAACTCTTCCATTTCTATACATAACATAAATATTTATCATAATGTAATGTGAAATAAATCCTTTAAAATTTCCTCATTTTCTGGGGAATTGAACCCAGACTTATTTTGAATATATATAAGTGAGTTTCCACCTTGGTTTATGTCAAAATCATTATACAAGAAAATAGCTGTAACACTGACCTTCATAGACTAATGATACAAGGGTTATTATTTATTTTGGTTAGAAAGCATTTGTTATTAGAAACAATATTTTCTCTCATACCAATTACATGCAGTGACTGCTTTTCAGGAGGCAAAAGAAATTGCTATCAGGAAGACCCAGGAATTCCCATTTTCTTTCTTTCTCTCTTTCTTTTTTGCCTCATAAGCATAATAAAAAATTTTATTCAGGCTGGGCAGCATTCTACTTGGGAGGCTGAGGCAAAAGGATCCTAAGTTCAAGGCTGGTCTGGGCAACTTAGTGAGACCCTGAATGTATCAAAAAAAAAAAAAAAAGGCTGGGATGTAGCTCAATGGTAAAGTGTCCAGGGTTCAATCCCAGTACCAGGAAAAAAAACCAAATCGGCTTCGTACATCTATTTTCACAAATATCTAGCTGTTGTTGTTGACATAACCTGTCTCCAGACTGGGCCGCTCGAATCTCATGAAGCCCTTTCTTCCCCATCAACTTCACGTCTCACTGGCCTCCTTCTTTCAAGTGGACCTCACTCACCATGTCAACCCTAAAAACCAACAAAAGACACCCAAACACCCCAAAGCCTGCTCACTACTCGTGGAGACCTAATGGTCTGCTTGTGCTACCCGGCAACTTCAAAACATACAACACACTCAGTTCCACAAAAGACACAGCAGCATTTCCACTAAAGGATGAAATCCTGGAACATTTAATTATCTCGAAAGCGAATGGTAATTAAACACTTTTCCTAACACTGGGAAGCTGGGGGTGCTGAAGGAAAGAAAGCTAGGGATTGGAATCCATTATGTGGCTGAGGCGTCTGTCTGGTCGATTTAAGCAGATTGAAGCTGAGGCAGGCCCACAGAACCGCCTCAGGTAAGGAGCGCAGTGTTCCTGTGGGGTTATCAAACCGGCCAGGCCTGGAAGGCAGAGCAAAGCCCTTCCAGTGGGAAGTTCTTCCTAAGTGCTTGCATGGCATCCACAGGATTATCCCATCCCACTCACACATCATCTGGCTTTAAACTTCAGGCCCTCTGGCAACGAAGACACGAAACATTCTATCCTATCCGTCCCTCCTCCCTCTTATCCCTTGGTTCTGCCTTTCCCATCCTGTCTCCTAGCAGCGCTGGCTGAGGCCTGCCCTTCTCTGCCAAGCACCAGGCTGGATTAGCTGCAAGCCAATAGCTGGGGGTCAGGATTAAGAGGCCAGCGTGCACTTTAATACAAGCTGCCTATAATTAATGGCATTATTAATAGCTTGACTGAAAAATTCATTAAAAAATCCATTAAAAATAAATACCCTTTTACAAAAGGCATTGCCTTGGGTAAGAAAAACAGAAAAAAAGATAAAGGAAAATTGATTGGTGGCTTTCAGTTCACAGAAAGACAGACCATAGTTCAAACTGATTAAAATTGAACATTTTAGATTAAGCACCCATGCCAAAATATTCTCTGTAGTTACCCAATATGAAAATATTATGATATGTCATCTATTTATATTTTTATGTATCAAGGGTCAGGATATAAGGCAGACAGGTAACTGCTTGAAATAACTTTCTTCGAATGAATATTCCTGACCCTCAGTAATAGCAGAGCATCCCAAGAAACGCTAGTTAACTGTGTTTGATAACTTGGAGCCTCAAGTACAAAGGCTCTGTGGAGAGGTAGACTGATCCCCACAAGCTCAGGACTTGGCCTGATTGTTTAGCAACTCAAATATTGTTGGTGTCTACCAGCGCAGCTCTTTTTTCTTTTCCTTTCTTCTTCTTCTCTTTCTCTCTCTCTTCCATTCCCACCAGTTCTCCTCCTCTGTATATCTGGCTCTGTAACTTGGAATCGATCTTATTGAGTTTTGCCTCAGCCCAAGTAAACAGTGTTGATGGAGATTGGAATGTCTGTGGTTCAAATGTTTGCTCAGAGAGAAAAGTGGCGATAGAAGAAGAAAGTCTTGTTCTTGTTGGATACGCAGCTTTCCCCCTGACTTCTCCTCTATAAAGGTTTGTTTGTGTTGATACTAAATCTGATCTTTCGGGTCAACTTTGCTCTGGGTCTAATCTGCTCATTGGTGTGAGATGAGCATTGTCTTCCAGAGGTACAGGCGACCACATCCTCTCAAAAAAAGACCCCATTCATGAGAGCATTTGCTGGAAGAGAGGTTTTATTCACTTCACCTGTTATGTTGTGCCTATAGAGCACAAAGCCAAGTGGAGATTAGGCAATTATCTGGTTAATAGGATCAACATAGACAAGAAGTTCATTCAATAGGCATTGCTGACTGCACACCACGCACAGCTCAGCCCTCGATGCTATGAGAGGCGCAGGGCGAGGAAGAGAACACGCTGCTGCTTAGTTCATAACATAATAAAGGAAATGAGACATAAACGCAGCCAACAACGGACGCGCAATTTACAAGCAAGGGTAGCGTGGTATGGGATTCTATGCATTGCAGCCTGAACTGTAACAAGTTAAACATTATAGGAAGTGGTTATGCCGGGGTAAGTTTTTGGCAAAAGCAAATCATTGTCTCCATACATTCAGAGAGCTCCAATTCACTACTCTTAAATCTGATAATTTCAGACAGTGCATGCTCTTTTTACCTTTTAAAATGCGTTAAATCCCCTTTTGTTGATACTAGAGTAAGTTCCCACAATTGACACCAATGATAGTATTGAATTCCTGGAAATATTGAGAAACTCGTCTTTATCTGGCGTTCACAAAGGCACCCACAGATATTATGTTAAAATGCTGGCATTGTGTCAACCCTTACTTTTCCCTCCTTGATCACTATTTGGAACAGAGGTCTCCGAAGTTATCGGCACTGTGTGAGAGATATTAACTGTGCAATGAGCTTTCCAGTAGAAAGATACTAATAAAAATGCCCCTGGTTTGTTGATTCCACTTTTGTTGCCAATAAAATATGGCTCTAATTAGAGATGTGCTGAGTAACCTCCCAAGTGGGAAGTGTTACAACATTGGTCTGTCCAACATTTCCCATTCGCTTCCATTTTCTCATGGTAGATTTTCCCTACAGTGCAACATTAGCAGATTTATGAGATTCTGAAACCTAAAACATGGCTTCTTTGAGGCGAAGCCTTCCTGCCTTATGAGCATGCTGCCCTCGATGCATAACTTTCACTTCTGTGTTAATATGAAAGCCTGTACCACTGGTTGAAAATTTTCAGATTATGTCAGTGGGCTATTTCCTCCATGTACACTGACCATATTTAATTAATATATTCTTGAAATGTCTACTGAGGAAATCGAGTAGTTGTTTCGACACATGTTGGAGACAGGCTGCATGTGGGCAATAGAAACAGATGGATCAGAGGGGAGGTGGGAGCCCAAGAGGAGAGAGACTGCAGGAGGGAAGCAGGAGAGGGAGCAAAGGGCACCCGGGCGATGATGTCACTCTCTACCCCTGTCACTTAGCACCTGGCTGCCTGTCCCTCAGGTAACTTAGGGGTAATAGGAAACATTGGTTTTGGAAAGGAAGATCTTAGTAGTTAGGAAAACAAGATGCAGAAAAGGCTGATAAGTTTATTAGTTCTATTTTTTTTTTCTCAAATACTGGAATTCCAGATGTCTGAGTCTGTTAGGAAGTTGACCCCATTTCAAGCACTCAGTGGTCTATTTTCATCAGAGAGGAATCAAATGATTACAGATATGAGATGGAAGGAATGTATCTAAAATGTGGAGAGAAAGTGGCAAGGATTAGGAAAAAAAGAAGGCATTTCAATAATATAGTCACTGAGCCTTTCCATCTCCACCCACCACTGAGGATTTAGATGGTTCTCAGTTCAGATTCTGAATTATTTGCTCCTTTGTTTAAGAAATAATTATTGAGAACTTGCTAGATCAAGAACTGGGGATATAGCACACAACAAAACAAAAATCCTCATGCTCATGAAGTTTATATTCTAATGAAGAGATGAATGATACCACAGATATTTAAGTAGATATATAGCATGTCAGAAAGAGAAAATCAGTGGAAAGAATAAATACATGGAGTTTGTTAGGAAGAGGAGGAGGGAACCTTGTAACTGAGAAGGTGACATTTTAAGAAAAATCTGAAGCAAGTGAGGAATGAGCTGTGGGGACATCTATAGGAAAAGCATTCAAGCAGAGGGGATAGCAATGTATAAAGTCCTTGAAGGTGGAGTGTAAAAGAGAGATAACAATGCTTTTCCCAAAGTTAGACCTACTTGTGGTCACTGGGTGCTAGTAAATACACTCAGAACTTTAAACCACTTCTGATAACCAAATGGATGCCAATGATGACAGCATGGTATGAATCCAAGCAAGTACCAAGAATGATTGTTTTGAGTCTTTTGTTAATGGAGGTTGCTATCATTATGAGTGATATGACTGTTTGCTGTATTTAGCATAAATTGGATGACACCATTCTGTTAGAATGCCTCTGACTCTCAACATTTAATCATAACTTTTTCCATAGTTTTCATCCCTTTCAAGGTTAGAGCTGGGGAGAAACGTCTTTGTGAGGGAGTGCCATAAAGTTAGTCTTCTCATGCAGAGAGTGTAGACAGAGAAATTATTTCCTACTTGAAGACTCTCCCTAACTTTATACTTGGAATTTACAAACACAATTTCAATAATTTTTTTCATATTTTCCAATATCATATATGTAATTTGCATTCTCCACATACAGCTATTATAAGTCATTTATTCTTTTGTATGGACTAGTAGCTAATACATAAATGAAAATTTGGGGATGTGGAAGAATAATAAAAAAAGATAAGAGGGAGAAAGAAAGCATAGGGACAGAGAGAAGCTGAAAGGTACACCACTAAATGAAGGTAATATGCAGAAGGAGGAGTGAGAACACAGAACTCTGAACCTCAACATTTTCCCTCCAGTAGAAAGTAAGATGTTATGGTACACTGCAGAAATGAAATTCACTCTTCAAACTCCAGGCATCCCTCAGCCTATGACTTTGGGTTTTCCTTTTTAACACTCTGAAATACTCCAGGAAAATGTCTCATCATTTCCTCAGTGACTTTTGCTGAAAATTTCAGAATTCCCTTTGGACATAGAACCTTGGGCTTTTCCTGGTATCTCAGCTCAGGGAGTAAAGGCTGGGGAAAGGGAAGAGAACGCTCTACCTGAAGGTGGGAGTGGCTTGCTTCCCCTCTTGGATAAGTAACACCCCCAGGAAAAATGTATTTTTTTTAAAATTATAATTAGCACATTTTACATTTTAAGTATATAACATTAATGGAGTTCATTGTTACATTTCTATGCATGTATATAATATGTTTTGATCATATAGGATAAAATTCTTAAGGGACTCTTTACAACAAGTCAGTGAGAGTTATACCCCACTGACTTCCATAACCTTAGGCCAGAGTTTCCTGTCAGGTGTGTATTCACCGTGCAGTCACTTGCGCATAGGTAATATCAAGCACCAAGCACTGCCAGGCATCGTGGTGCATGCTCAGTACTTGGGAGGCTGAGACAGGAGCGTCAAAGGATAGCAAGACCGTTTCAAAATAAAAAAAGGATGAGGGTGTAGACCGAGGGTAGGTTCAATCCCCAGTACCAAAAAAATAAAAAAATAAGTTCCAAGAGGGTTTAAGGTAATCAAACCTGCACTGGGAACTCAAATACAAATATAAGAAAGATAATCCCTGGCACCCTTAAAGGTCTTGGGTCTAATAGAGATATGATCCAAACAAGAGAAAGAGACAAATTAAAAATAAAATGATAGCATATGGTGACTATTAACTGAACAAAATAAACATTAAATGTGGTGGGAGGTGGTGAGTTGGAGTGGGGGTTAGTAACTGTTCTGTGTGTGTGTGTGTGTGTGTG